>JAUPFT010000006.1:50373111-50600611 GCA_036936625.1 Parnassius smintheus behrii | reverse complement strand
AATTCATATGTAAAAAAATAGGAGAATGATCTGTAAATTCGTCAAAAACGTATGTTTGACATTTAGCATAAGACTTAACCATGAAATGATCCAAACAAGTTTTTTGTCGAGTTGGACTGTTTACACCTTGTTTAAGTCCGAACGTAGCCATAAGATTTAAATATGCAGTTGAGTAGTTATTAAGATTATCTGGCATAACATCAAGATTAACGTCTCCGGTTAAAACAATATCACATTTATTACGACAATTATTTAAAATATCATCCAAAGAGTTGATATAATTCATAGGGTTTTTATAACATGGAGGACGATATGTACAAATCACAGAGAGAGTATCTTTTAGGTCAATTACTAAACAATTGCCATCGATAAGACACGGCTCATAGGCCGTTGACTCAAGTTCATTCCGAACATAAACAACCACACCGTCGTTTTTATTAAGATTCATAAGAGTTTGAAACATTTTGTAGTCGTGAATGTTAGGTGGTATATAATATTTATTTGTTCAACATTCAGTTAATACGAGCACATCAATTGTAAAGTTAAATTTGGACAAAAATGTCAAAAAACTATCGAAATTAGCACTAATACTGCGTATATTAACAGTAAGAATCGTAATGGAATTCTTTAAAACTGATATAAGTCTAAATCGGTTGGGACTCCCACTCTGGTACACGCAATATGGCCAGATTCTTCAATATCGTCCATAACGATAGTATCTATAGAATTAAAGTTTAACTGTTAAAAATTCCAATGTATAATTTATGGGAACAAGGTGGGTAGTTGTAAATTTGGATGATAAAACAGTTGTCGTTACCTTTAGAAACATATTTGTACTACCATCAATAATTTTAGAATGATTTCGTAAATATTCGTGCATAAGTACGTAAAGAGATAAAAAACTTAATTCATTGTAAAACTGTAACATATTAAAAAACAGGTCCGTAACAACTATAAGCAGCAATAATGTTATGATCAACAAAAAATATAAATAGTCATTCATGTTGTTAGTCGATAAAAGCGTTAATACATTTATTTCATGTGTAATTTTTATTATAGAATCGTAACATTTAAGCTGCCTAAGGTGTGATTTAACATAATATCATCATTCATCATCATCATTACAGCCCTTCACAAGTCCACTGCTGAACATAGGCCTCAATAAAAAATATTAAATTTAAATATCATTATTATTAACATTATAATGATATTTAAATTTAATATAAAGGTAATAGAGCAATATTTTAGGAATATGATAAGTGTAGTGTAGTAATATGTAATATTTAAAACAATATTTTAACGAGTAATATTTATGTGCGAGTAGTTTATATAGTTGTGTAATGGTGTAAGTGTTTAAGCAAAGTACGCAGTTAACAGAAATCAATAAGAGAAATACATGAATAACATTGCAACATACTATATAAAGTTGAAAAAATTTAATAAGTATTAGCCAAGATAACTGTATTGTAATATTACATAGTCAGTTTTTAGTCTTGAGCTTGTCAAGGTCCAACTCACTGTTGATTCGTATGGCCGGGCTGGAATCTGCTTTGTGTATGTAGACATTACCGTGACTCGTCCATGTGTATTTATAATTATTGTCATGACCAAAATTCCAAGCTATGTAAAATAATCGCTTAATTTTCGGAGTTAGATTCTCCGAAATGTACACAAAAGCTGGGGGACCTGCTACCTTTAGATTCTCGGTTGTAAGTGATTTTTTATTCTTCCTGTACTTTTTCATTGAGGTAAGAATTTCCTCCTTTATGTTGACGTTGGCAAATTCAACTATTATAGGGTTAGGCGTAGACGATTTAGACTTAGATTTAAGCCTAAAAGTATCCCGTATCTCTCTATCTTCAATTGTGACATTGAGCTCCGTGCAAACCTTTCTTACGATATTCTGGAGATCCCACTTAAGTTCTGGCTGATTTTTGGGTAACATTTCTCATTTCTATATTGCACGATCGGGCTTTGCGCTCCAAGCATTCAATCCTGTCTTCTAGTGCTTTGATGCAGGTCAAGCTAGCCTTGCGGTCAGCTTCTAAGATTTCCATTTTTCTCGCCTTTCCTCATATTTACTCGATATGAATTCAAGTGACTTAAAAATATCAAAATTTTGATCTTTTATTTCCTTTAAGGTGTTTTCCAACGAAGATAGTTTGTTTTCTTTTAATTGGTTAGTTAAAATTATATCTTTAATGGACTTATCAATTGAATTAAATTTCGCTTCTTGTTGCAGTATATTTGATGACAACATTTCTTTGATTTCGTCCATATAGTCCTTTATATTAATGTAATCGGTTTGCTCGTCATCGCGCTTGCGCTTTATCCTGCATGAAACATGTCTTTTAGCGCTAGATAGCTCAGGCTCCGAGTCAGAGCGAGGCGGTGTACGATACATTACGTTACTGTTAGCGAGTTGTCGAATAGTACCAGGGCGGCAGAAGAATTAATACGAATAATTTGCACTTAGTACAGACACAGTATAAATACATACACAGATGTATATCTATTTCACTCTCACAAACACAAACCACGAACGAACTATGTTGACTGCTCACTTTTATTTACATCACACAAGCATAACACAGTATTACGAATCTGAGTGTGATACGTTATGCGCTCCTAATATTTTCGAACAATTAAATATTTAAAAATGATAATTTTTCTTGATCGCTACGGAAGCACGCAGGGAAGGGGGAACCGCCCTTGAAGTATCTTTAATTTATTATTTAGTAAAAACTACGAGTATTACTTTCTTATTTTATGAAATAGAATCACTGTAATCGATTCTGCCGTTTACGAAAATTCAAACATTAATAAAAAAAATATACGCGTCGAATATACAACCATCTTGTTTTTAGAACTCTATTGAAAATTTAAACTAACAAATGTGTTGCAAACTCGAGCAGACAAGTCCTGACAGGCAGCATCTGTTCACAAGTTTAAGGTCGTGGAAAAAGTTTCTCCGTATTTTATGTATAAATTCACGGCATTATTCTTTCAAAGTTTAATTTCATTTAAGTTCAATATATATGTGCCATTTTGTTCGATAACTTGTTGCCATCTTGTATATAGTGACATAATCCCATTGCTATAGAAATCTTGGGATTTTTGATAGTAAAAATGCGACAAGTAGTTTTGACAGTCCTCCCTTGATGTTACCTAACACTACCCAAAGAATTATGATGGGACCGAAACAGGTGAATATCTGAGGGTGCAAGCTCAACCTGCTCTCTCTGCCGGCTGTCTCAATTTTTGTGAGTGTGAGAATATTTGTGTGGTCTGGCGTTATCAAGATGAAAGACTACCCCTTTTCTGTTGATCAATTTTGGCCATTTTTCTCAATTTCTTGCATGAGTCTCATTAGTTAATGGCAGTAGAGATCTAAAAACGTTTGAACGGAATAGCTCGACTGGTAAACGACCACGGTCGTTGCGAATTTAACTCTAAGCGTTATTTAAAATTGCGTTATTGCCTCAACTGTGATAATCTTAACCTATTATGCACACTGCTCTTTGCATTAAAAATGAGTTATTTGTACAAATAACTAATTTTTTTCTTTACCTTAATTCATCTGGTCCAGTAGGCGTTGTTACCTTTTCCGATAGGTGGCGCGATAAATTGTGAATATTATTAGTCATTTCGGTCAATTACAGTGGCGGCTCATATTATTAGAGCCATCTACTTAAATAATCGATTTGGCATTTTAATCAATATATATTGCATTCAAACTACGTCTGCTAAGTTTATATTTTGTTATTATGAATTTATGGATCTGTGTAGATTATGAATTTTTAACTGGCAACACTAAAGAGTGGATAATCTGTCACATGGTCGCCATTTTGTTGTAACACAGTCAGTCGACGCTTAACAGTTTCGTTGTCCGGGTGAGTATTTTGGAGATTATTTATGCATTTTTATCAATTTTTTTGTAGTGTTGGTGTGTTTTAACAATGTTTGTCCATATGCAGCTTGCTTAAATATGTTTGTTGCTAAAAAAATCATTTTCACATAAATTTTGTTATTTTATTTGCAGGATATATTTTAATCATGGGAAAAGCTAAAGATCTGTCTCCAAGGAAAATTTCAACTTTATTATTGCATTAAAAAAATTAAAACTTTATTATTGCATACTGGGCATTCCCAAAGAAAGATTGCATCGATTGCTAATGTTTCGAGGGCATCAGTTGACCGAATAAAAAAAAAACTTGACACAAATGTAGACCTGACGCCGAAACGTGCGAAAAATTGTGGACGAAAGAAAATTACCACGCCACGTGATGAAAGAAAAATCAGGGATATCTGTGTTGAAAACAGGAAGGCACCTCGGAAGATTCTTACGAAGAAGGTACAGGACGCTGGAATCAACATTTCCCTAGCAACAGTTCGTCGACGCATGAAAGACTTGGGGTTCATTTGTCGTCGACCGGCTAAAAGACCTCTTCTTACACAGGCTATGATGTCAAAGCGTTTACAATGGGCAAAATAACACCAGAACTGGACTGCTGAAGACTGGAATAAGGTAGGTGAATAATTCTTGAAGCTGCTGGAAGTAAAAAGCTAGATCCACATTAATTTAAATTAAATTTAAATTTTGATTTCTGTACACTAAAATAATAATAAATATTTCAGGTTTGTTTTTCTGATGAATCGTCAGTGCAAATTTTGTCGGACAAAGCTGTATTTGTAAGAAGAAGGAAGGGTGAGAAATTCAAAGAAGATTGGATAATCAAGCGAGTGAAGCACCCATTCGGCATCATGGTATGGTCCATAATAAGCAGCAAAGGCACTGGTCGTCTATACATTGTGGAGGGAACGATGCGGCAGGATCAATATATCCAGGTCCTTGAGACAAAAATGCTGCCCCAAGTCCAGGAGTGGTTTCCGAACGGCGAATTTACGTTCATGCATGACTCTGCTCCTTGCCACAAAGAAAAAAAGGTCACGAAATTTTTTAATGCCCAGAAAGTAAAAGTTCTTGACTGGCCTGGGAATTCGCTGGACCTCAATCCCATAGAGAACCTCTGGGAGTTGATGAAACGAGAAATTTCCGGAGAACTCATCACTAATAAAAGCCAACTGATCGAGCGTTTAATAGATGTTTTGCATCGGAGTGAATCAATTAAGATAAACTGCTCAAAATGTATCGAAAGTATGCCCAGGAGAATTCAGGCGGTTATAGAAGCAAAAGGCGGTGTCACTAAATATTGATTTAATTTATATTTTTATATTTATTGCACTTATTAAATACATAAGTTCCGTTTTCTTAAATGTATTAATAAAGCAATATACTTAATAAAATATATTCTAAACAAAAAACCTTCACATCCTGATTTTATTTCTACCTAAACTAAAATTAATCTTCTTTTTTACTGTGGCTCTAATAATATGAGCCCCGACTGTCATATAGAATTTGTTTATTACTTGACTAGAATGCTACCAATCGGACCATAGTTTCAACAAAATAAATTTATTTTGGAAATATGACGTTGATTGGTCGAGTTGTTCAGAAATTACGCAATCTACTCAATTACGCGATAATGTCAATTACAAAGTGACTAGTTATAGACTTGCTGTCACTACAATTCCTTTGTCATTCAAGTTTGTGCTATATACAGCATTTAACGTTCGTATTGTAAGAGAAATGTGAAAGCGTAATTTTATTAAATTATTTTAATAACTTTTAGCTATTAAGCACTCTATTTGGCGGTGTACATACAACTTTAGTAGTAATTGTCACACAGAGTATCATTTTCATGACATTGAACCTACATTAATGGCAAATTTCAACGTATTTATTCACAGTTCACCCCCTTAAACGTGATTGAAGAACAGTGGTGAAGCACGGGTTGCAACTGCCTATACTGCCAAAAAACTACGCCGTAGTGGTCTTGTAAGAGAATACACTGCCCTATATCATACATATGGGTGTCATAAGAGACGTCAGAGTGAAATTGATACCGTAAATAGGCAGCTATATCCTATACTATTAACCGAGCAATTCTTGTATATTATATATATATATATATATATATATATATATATATATATATATATATATATATATATATATATATATATATATATATAATCGGGATCTCGGAAACGGCTCCAACGATTTTCAGAAAATTTAGTGTCCAGGGAGTTTCGGGGATAATAAATCGATCTAGCTAGGATTTATTTTTAGAAAATGTATTTTTGTCCGTGTTTTTAGGCAATGAAAAACTGCTACGATATCGTTAGAATAAGAAGGTAAATTTTGCCAGATTGTTAATGATTATAAATAGCTTAATTGGTATAATGGGCGGTCACAGAATCGTAAAACCCCGGTTCGAGCCCAGATCGACCGACCGACTTTTTTTAATTTTTTTTAAAGTTCCTTTCTTTTTTGAGAAAATCTATTTTTTCGAGCCCTTTTTTTAGTATTTTTTAAAAACACGAAAATTTAAATTAAAATAATTGCACTCATGATTTTTTATTCAAATAACCAGTTCCGTTTTTTCTGTTATGTCGCTAAGATCAAAAAATATTATTTATATTTCATCAGTACGTAATTTGTATCTAAATATAATTTCCAAAACACACGAATTAAAAAAAACCGAGCGAAAAATACCGAGCAAAGCTCGATCAACCGGGTACTATTTCTTATAACGGCTCAAAATAATAAAGAAGCGGTGGCCTTGCAAGCTTTACAACTATAACTAAACATTGAAGCCCTGGAGTCTTCATGACGCGTACTAGGTGGGATACCTATGTTCAGCAGTAGATTTTTATGCTGTAGTGAATGAATGAAAGAACCAGCGTTCTGGCAACAAGCGGCCACTACAACTTAAGCATACAGTTATCTTAAGAACTTCACTGTACTTAGACCTCATGGACCGATAGCTTCTGCACCAAAGGGCACAAATATGTAGACATCTCTTAGACGCTCATATTAGCACTTTTGACTCAGTTCTGATACCTTTGAAGATTTTCCGTCTTGAAATGCTCCTGAAATGAAAAGACATATATAGTGTGTAAGCATGTAGCTTCCCGCAATAAAGTTTTGTTTCTCTTCTAAGGGATGAAAGTCATAATGTCTAAATAGTCTCTTGGCATCATGTCTAAATATTTCAAGGCCTTAAAACCGTGGAAGCATTAGTAATAAAACCATGACAGGACAAGCTACCAGCTCTTTTCTTCCATGAAAGTGCGTGAAGACCTTTCTCGTCGAAGCCGTTAACAAATAGACACTGATAATGTTGATAGTTCACTACTCCTGGTTGGATTTCCACGTCTGTACGCAAGATCTCCACAACAAAACGAGAACAAGATTTCTTGATGGTAAAACGTGTAACCAGTGAATAGATTCTAAACAGCTATAAGGCGGACCTGATCTGGTCATTAAGAAAATTATTACTGTAAACACATTAACAACAGTATCCCACTGTTTCTGTTGGTTAACTTCAAGTGAATCATTCTCGCTGCTTTCTTGCCCTCTCTGAATTGCCTCCGTAGCAACTCTCAGATCTATGAATAAATACAACATTATTGTAGTTTTAAACATATCTCGTTTTATATAAGTTTATATCCTTAGTAAGAGTGTGTGTAGAATAGTTCTATTTTTAGAACTATTAATGTTACATGGATCGTTCTATTTTAATTATAAGTATTTAGTAATGGTGCCCTCTAAAATTGCCGCCTAGACTTTGTCTCTCTTGGCCCCCCTTTACTACGCCACTGTACGCAAACAACATACATATAAAATTATTTTATAAAAGGTGAAATATATTGGTTGGGTAGAAGATTTTTCTAAACACGCTAGAAGATTTTTTTTATTTTATAGAATAAGTGTGACAAACGAGCACAGTCCACCCGATGGTAAGTGGATGCTGTGGTCCATAGACATCTACATTTATCCTCGATTAAGAATCAAACTGCGGATGTGTTGTCAACCCTGAGGAATGAGATGGAATGCCTCGTTTCCAGTAAAGGATCTCCGGTACTCCACACTTACCATACGAAACACAGCAGTATTAAGTTGCTATTTTACGCTGGTATTCTGTGAGAGCGTGGTATTTCGCCGGTCGGGCCAACCCATTCTTGCCAAAACCATATTATAGCTGCAGCATGGTTCTACCAAGCATAATTTCATTTTTTGTGAATACTTGGTAGTTTTTAAAAGGGCACGATAGTTTATGGCATTAAGTTATTGATCTGTATTTTGTCTATTCCCTAACACAAGGTGGTAGAACTCCTCACCCCCGGACGGGTTCCTACCTTCGCGTGGCAGGCGGGCTTACTAACAGCGGCTTGGTCACCTGTGGTGAACTAAGAGGAACCCACTTGACTAGTCCGAGGTGGCCATCTCGAGTGGGCTTCGCTTGACCTACTTCTCATGTATGTTAGTGAATTGCGGCGGAAAGGGTGTCCCCTCCGCCTGCCGCTGCAGTCGAGGTAGAAACTCGGTTGCCAAGTGGAGTCGAAGAGAGAGAGGAGTGTTTGTATGGTGATGCGCCACTCACCCTATCTTTTACCATGTTACCTTTTACCGCCAATTGGCATGCACTACTGTGTTTAGGTCTTATGGGTGTAGATAATCCTTACAATTATATGCTATGGCATTTTGAGGTCACATAAAGAGCAAATTAAAGTCAGCAGGTTGTCATAACGCATCTATAGCTTTGTTTGATGTTGACTGCAGGTGTCCGTAAATCGCAGTAGTCACCGCCAAGAGTGCCGAAAGATCGCTTTTTAATCATTGTTATATCAAAAATAATGTTGTTTAGCTCTAAGGCTTTTTGGTCTCTAAGGCTCATTAGAGAAGTAAATTCCTATATTGATCAAGCTTAATTTTATAAATATTTACGATTATTTTCTTCTTAACTTGATTATAGTAGTAACGTGCGTCTCTGGGGTACATCGACCGCGCGGGAAATTACGTTATCTAGCTCCGGATGTTGTTGCGGGTTTCGCTTAGTCGACAAATTTCGGGCCTTCCACATGATTTATAACTTGTTTATTTGTTATCAGAAAGCATTTCATAATATTTTATACTTTTTTGGAATATACAGTGGAATATATTCACAATAAAGTGTCACGAATCAGAATGCTAAATTTGCATACGGCCCGACCATATAGAATCTCAAAGAGTTTAGAGTCGATGGGTTCGACCAATAGTTTCCCTGTAACCAATCGAATTTTTTTCCCCTGTTACCAATCGAATTGGCTACAGTTGAGAAATTTAGAATACTGTGTAAAATCTATGTAATGTTATTAATGAGCAATGCTCATTAATAACATTACACAGATTGAATACGTCAATAGCTAATTTCTAAATGAGCAAATATTTTATTTGAATCATTTAGAAATTAGCGTGTATCTTGCTCGGTTTCTATAACTACCAATGGTCAGTTCGCCTTCTAATCGATGCGAAGTCGATAGATGCAGGTAGGTAAGGATCATGTCTTGTGGCATTCCTTGTTGGAGACCTAAACAGTGGAATTGTAAAAAGTCGCAATGATGATGATGATGATGATGATGATGTATCATCATCATCAAGAGCGTTCTCAAGTCTATTGCCGGAGAAATATATTGTGCGTGAATAAGTCAACGCCATACACCAGCGCCATCTAGTGTCAGGAACGAGAGCGAGGGGAGCTTTGCAGAAAATGACATCACAAATCTTTCCAACCGACAGCGCTATCCGAAGAACTAAGTTTCTAGAAAATCTACACTCGAACACTCGTCGCTTTTTTTACTTGAATATTCCGGATGCTTCATTGCTAATTTTTATATATAGGCGCTGCAAGATGCGATCGGGGAAGTATTGAAGTTGGCGAGACAAGCGAAGCTTCGGAGCGGAATAAAGTGAATCAGTGTGATTAATTATTAGTGTTTTTAACTTTAATTAGTGTAAAGTGAATTAAAGTGTTAATTTAGGTAATTCTATCGGCAATTTTTATTGTCACGAACCTCAAGCTCGTAACAATATTTTTAAGAACTTGTCACCCGCCATTTCTTGGAGGATTTTCCTATACATTCAACGCAGGGCAAGTAGATTAGTGAGTTATAGTTCTTCCCACGTGTTGGCGATGTAGGAAAATACATCACCCCATTTCATCTAGTGGATGGTCTTTTCAGGTCACATCATCCATCAATCCCATCACAAGGTCCATCTCATGACGTTAAATAAATCAACCTTATACCATGTAATTATTTTAACATCTTTTTTATCTGTAGACAACTAGTTGACAGAACATAAATAGGAGTTAAAGGACGTTTTGTAGTTATTTTATAGCTTTAATATGTATTACATAATCTGTAATACATATTAAAGCTTTCGTGTCGTGCTTTCGTGTCATAAATAACTGCAACGTAGTTGTCCATGTTACAATAATGACTATTTGACTTAACCTAATTAAATAAGTTAACAAAATTATATTCGATTATTATATCTTGAACATGTTCAATAATAAAAAAAACAAGTAAAGTTACAACCTCTCTACATCTCAAATCTGAGACTTCCTATAATGAGAGGGTTATGCAGCAATAAGTCCCCGCGTGGCTCCAGCACATGAATTCGGACTTGTCAAACATGTCCCCAAAATATTTAATTCTTAAAAATTCCATGTTTTCTCTTGGTGTTTCCTTTTACCGTCAAGCACGTGCTAATAAAAATAAAATTTCAATCAACAATTTCATTAATGACGGCGGGTATCGAAACTGGTTAGCCCACGTGCCGTGAAATTAAGGCTTCGCCCTTGAGCGAATCTCACGGCTAGGCTATAATCAATTTTTTCATTATGAAAAAAAAATATGCTAAAAGTTACTAAATAAAAAAATAAATTCCACGTAAGTTGTTGGGAACAGCTGGTTTGTAAAATAACTTGCTAGCGTCCGTCATTCATTTTTTTATTTTGTCATATTTATATTCACAACAAGAGAATTAAATCTTTTGTCGTGCTTATATACGATAGATCGATTTACTAGGGGGAATGTAGTCAATAACTTGTTATAATTAATATAAAATAAACTATACTAGATGCCATGTAAATTTGGTGCTTTAGTCTGTCGCTGGTCTGGGTATTTACATAATATCTCATAATTTCATATTAGAAATAAGTCGTATATTGGCAGCACAAGAGAATCCACCAACCGATATAAATACCTGAGTGTCGTAAGAGGCGATACAAGAAAAAGAAAAAGGAGATGGTTAGACATATATTCCTGATAACAACTTAATTAAACATAATAATAAAAAAAACCTGTCGTTTCCAATCTGTAAGCGTGGTTACTTTGCCAAATATCTCTTGGTGGAGCTACTCGGTTTTTGGTTTCGAATCCGGATCGAAGTACCACAAATGGTGGAGCGACTAGAATGTCCTTTGAATCCGGAGCGAAGGAACCACAAAATGGTGGAGCCATAGTTTCCTAGGTTTGATTCCAGGAATAATGACTCAAAAAATATTGGATGTGAGAATAACCTTTGACGTAATTTTTTGGGGAGAACTATGTTTAGCAGAGCTTTTGAAATGTTGTTATATTTGATTTAATAACTAACTAACATTGTTGTATTCTCGGAATATCTATCAGATTTTTAAAAAATTATGTAAGAAATAGCAAATACGAGGGCGACATTGAAAGTTTTTAGAACTGGCCACTTGTAAATGATATAATAAAAAATAAGTTCGAATTTTGGAAATGGAACCCTTTTCCAATATTATTGTGTATATTTCATTTTGTTTACGATTTGGCGGCAAATTGAAAATTGTCGACGTCACGTCAGCATGAATTTAACGCGAGAAAATTTTCGTACGATGATTTTTTACGAATTTCGATGTCACATTTAGCGGTCAGGAAGCTGGTGGATACCTCATATTTAACAGAGGCCCAAAAACTCCGTCGTGTTGTTCGTCGTGGTGTCGTGAAATTGTTCAATGATTTAACGGTGGTGACTCAAATGCTGTATTCGACATACTTACGGGTGACGAAATCTGGATTTATTGTTATGATCCTGAAACTAAGAGTCAGTCTGCAGTCTGGGTGTTTCCTCCGGAGGAGTTGCCAACTAAATTGAAATGAGATCGGGGCGTGTGCAAAAAGATGGTGGCCTCGTTCTACGGAAGGACAGGTCATTACGCAACAATTGTTTTACAGCATCGAAAAACAGTTACTTCAGAGTGATACACTAACAATTGTTTGCCACTTGTCTTGGAAAAAGTTCGGGAGAAACGACCTCACAGTAGAATCTTCCTTCACCACGTCAACGCCTCGTCGCACACCGCCAAGCAAACAATCGACTGCTTGGCGACGTCAGACGTGGAATTACTGGGTCACCCGCCCTATAGCCCCGACCTAGCATCCTACAATTCTTATTTATTTACGAAAATAAATGAAAAACTTCGAGTAAAATGTGTTATGGACGCCGAGGAAGCAGTGTCTGCGTTTTAAAACGCCGTCGAGAAGACCCCTAAGAACGAGTGGGCAAAGTGCTTTCCTCAGTGGTTCCATCGGGTGCAGCGATGTTTTTATGTAAAGTTACAGCCTATATACGTTCCACTGCTGGGCACATGCCTCCCCTCATTTCTGAGAGGGTTTTAGGGCAAGGAAGTGTCCGCCGCGCTGCCCCAATGCGTGTTGGCGAACTACACATGTCTTCGAAATATTTTTTTTCTTATCCCTCAGACATGCAGGTTTCCTCACGATGTTTTCCTTCACTGCCGAGCACGTGGTAAATCGGCACCTAAATTGCAATTAACAATTTCATTGGTGCCGGCGGGGATCGAACCCGGTTTGCTCGCGTACTGTGAAATTTACAGCGAGCGCTAACCATCTGAGCTACCACGGCTCTTATGTAAATGGACACTACTACTCTTCGTTTTTATGTAAATGGACACTATTTTGAAAAGATATAATAAAACTAATAATTTACTAGTTTGTTCAGTTTTTGATTATCTAAAAACCTTCAGTGTCACCCTCGTAAAATTTCTATAGTAAGACTTACTGTTAAGACTATTAAGACGAATATCTCAAGAATTTATTCTGGTAACCCAAGAATAAGGAAGTAAATAAATAAGGAAAAAGGACACAAAATACGTGGATCTATTTAGAATATTAACTGTCAAATACAGATATCACAAACAAATAAACAGATAGAAGGAAAAGAAGTTGGTCTATTAGTGATGTAATTAAGAACAGATATACCAATAAGATACTAATATAAATGGGAAGTATATATTGGTATCTATACTTAGTATTATATATTAACAGCGAATAAGTTAGTGTCATCTATATGGTTTTTTTATCGACCAATATTATGATTATAGATTATTATATATCATATATGTCATGTACATCATGTTTTGAATTTTTGTCTCTACACAAACATTAACCGTATTTTTAATTTTAGTAAACTATTTTGCTGTTGGACAATAATTAGTTTTAGTAGATTTACAAAAGTTCAAAATGTAAAAAATACTGCAAAGTTGTTAATGTGCAAAAAATAGTAAGGATTTTTTTATTATGGAATTCAAAAATAATATTTTTAAGCAAAATCATTATTCTCTTTAAAATATAAAGTGAAGATTTCTTTAATTATAATGTTTCTTTTTCCGATAATTTTCTGCTAAAGTTTTCCTTATCACGACTCCGACCCCAGCTTATAAGATCTAGTTTCAAAGTCGTTACTAAAGTTGGTACATTAACCAGCAACTAGATAGTAGCTTTCACGACTGACTCGCGTACTAACGGCGTAAAATAACCAAAGATTTTGCAAGGAAGTTAGAAGTTATATTACAACTTGATTAAAGAAAACAAATACACAAATTCATCAATCTAGGGAATACTTTAAAAATGATTACTGTTGTAATGTACTATTAGATTAATATAGGAGAAACAAATGGACATGGTATTGATTAAAATAAATTGTAAAAAAAAAACTAAAAGTGATTTAACAGCACGTCGCATGTGTGTGGCTTGTAGAGTCTCTGATTACTTTGCCTTAATCTGATCCCGTATCTTAAAGTTTTTGTTAAGAATTTGCAGCTGTGATAATTTACCTGAATAAAATAAAGTTTGACGGTACCGTGCACCTCAGTGGCAATTATTTTCAGTGCACTTGAATTTAATTACTGCCTTGATTTATATCATTGTAATGTTTTCAACATTATTTTGTTATGATATTTTTCCGTATATCTGCTTCTTTTTATATGTTTTAACATAAAATAATATGAAAATTGTGTGACAGATATGAAAGTAAACAAACAACATTAAGGAAATGCAAAAGCGTAATAGAAGGCAAAATGGTATTACGTTACCAATCGGCACAGGCTTCTCCGTTCAATTTGGTAAAATTCGGTAGCTTTCGACGATTGAAGATTTAAGAATTGCAAAAATCTGGCAACCCACGTAATGTCAGTTTAATCTCAGAGATAAAAAACAGACACCTTATTGGGCAATCTAAGGAAACTTTATTGGCTGTATTGAATGGATCAATAATAAATATCTCTAAATAACTTATCAAAACGACGCTAGTTTAATCTAGCTAGATGAAACTAGCTAGCTAAGTAAATCTCTTTTGGCTTAAAAATAATGTCTGTTACCTTTCCTAAATCGACGTGATCGTTTAAGAGTAGGTATATTATTTACTGGTAAAAACAGAATAGTAGGCTATCTTCTAATAAATGTACCAAACGCCGCTAATATGTGTGCGTACCTGGCATAGTACGGACTCGTACGCACGAGTTACATCACATTAAAATGAGGGTTTGTTTATATATATATATATATATATATATATATATATATATATATATATATATATATATATATATATATATATATAATAAATACTATATCTATACATAAATACATACTTTATGAGTACATTAATTATCATATCACATCTGTCAATTTTGTCAATTTTAAACATTAAATCTGAGCTGACACCATATGCTCAGTGTTAATTTAATCGTATTTTAGTTATTTGGCATTTGTTGTAATATAAAGATGGCATGTTTTGTTTTTGACAAACATTGATTCTTTGAGAGGAAACTTAAGAAATGATTAACAAATATTATGCATGGATAGGTACGTATCCGTATGTATTATGTTGTAAATATTATAACCACTTATAAATCTAAATGAGATTTAGATGTTAAACAAAAAAGACATGGCAATCTTGCAACAGTAGGCATTTAGGTCTTGCGCGGCTCGGGAGTTATCCTACTATTCTGTTTATACTATGCTGCTACTATCTCTAATATAAAAGTAGGTGGCCATTATTCGTGGCATTCGTCGAGTTAGCCTGTGTTCATTAGGGTGTGGAGCGCATGCGCAGGAATCACACGTTGCGCATGTGGGGGATATTTGTCACGCTTGGCAAGCGGACGGGCGACCGCAGTTTTTTATTTACAGTCTTTATTAGAAAGACGCTGCTGCATATCTCATTACGACACCCATGGGATGAATCCCGTGCAGGACAAGTAATAGTAAGGCCTCTAAATAATTATTCGGGGTCTGGATGTTTGTTCTTCTGCAATTTGTGCATGAAAGTTGCCTCCACGATACAGGAGAAGGTCTAAGTGTAATAACCTTTATAGGTATAATGTATAATTTGATTAAAACTCGCAGAATATACTAATAAAAATGTACATATGCTACGAAGGTATAAAAAGTAATAACATCAACTTATAACAAAGTAATGCGTAGTTTAAAGATAAAAAACCTGTATATTGTTAAATTACAAATTAAAAATACTAATAGATTTCGTTTACAAAAATACATAACTTCAAATAAAAGAGCCGACTATAAGAAAATCCAAATTTTAATAAAAAGTAAAAGCTGACTTCGAGGATCTGAAAGAAATATAATAATTTTCACTCAATAGCTTCAGGATTCGGTGCCAAGATATAAAGTATAGAAGAATTAAAACTTCGATGTCAGAAGATATTATGTGGAAATTATTTTATTCTTTTTAGTACTTTCTGGTTTTCATTTTTATACTTTTCGTTCGATTTTTAATTTTTATAACAAAAAAAAATTGAGAAATCTAAAAGTGCACGACCCATGATCCCGATTATATAAAAAAATATCTCTTTTTACATATTTGAACCGAAAGAAGAGGTCCATGAAAATACTTTTTTGTAAAAAAGTACCAGTTATTTTTATACATTTTCATTAATTACAAACGACACCAAATTACTCAGTGATTTCAATTCGTAAAGACGCACAGGTTTTGTTGACATTCCAAACCTAATAAAAAATAATTATTTTGATACATTAATTCCAACGACCGTAATCGTGCACAATCCATACATACAGACATCCGGATTTGTTTTCAATCAGTTTGCTTTTACACTAAATACGGAAAATTACTTTTAAAATAATAGAACATGAAAACGAGTAATTTTTCTTGATATATGTGTATTTTTATTGTTCTAAAAGTTCAATAGTAAAAAAATAGGGATATTTTTTCTCATAAAATTACTGGATTTCCATTAGGTGAGAGTAGAGCATAACCTAAACGCTTCGATTATGAGGAGTACAATAATAAAAGTAAGGAATATCTCAAACACAAAAATGCAGAAGGTGTTGCCACCCATGACGACGTACATGGAATGCTTAATTTTTGGGAAAACGAGTCTCTGCTTCGCTACTCTCACCATAAAAAATATAATATTTTGTGAGAGCGTGGTCCTTTACCGATCGGGAAATATTCGTGCATAACCATAATTTAACTGTGGCGTGGTTCCACCACGTATAAAACTACATAACCCATTTTTATCCTTACAGTTACAGTGATTAGTACTATAGTAATTATTAGTTGCAACGAAAAATATATACCCTATGTTTCCATCCTTAGAAGTGGAAATACGGGGTATTTAATATTAGATATTTAATTGAAAAAATGGTTTTAGAAAGTTTGGTGAACACACAAAGAAAACTTACGCGTCGAACACACACAACATAGAATCCCTCCTTGTTTGCTCAGTATAACCGGCTTAAAACAAAACTTATCCACATTTTGAATGGAAATGATTGGAATCTGAACTTAGCAGAAATAACACAAGGACACGTACTAGTCCCTATGTAATTTTTACTACGTCCAACTCCCTCTGCGACCATTTCCACGATTCGTTCCATCGGTTAAGAAAATTGGATTCTAATTCTACCTTACTAAACAATCTACGGGTGTAGTAATTTTAGCGAAATGAAAGGAAAATCATAGTTTGTTTATGATTTTAGAAAATATAACAAATGTAATGAGATCGTGTTATTAGTGATGAGGTAAGTCTTAAAATTAAAGTTTCCTTTAAGTATATAAAAGAGAGAAAAATATTTTTTGTCTCTTGTTTGAGTTGTGACTAACTTTTAGTTAATGGAAAATCAATAGCTAAAAAAAGGTTTTCGAAGAGTAATTATTTCATTACTAGATGCTTACTAGTAGTCACCTTAGTCGTATATTGGCTCAAATGTTTGAGCAAACACTGAAAAGTGTTTCTATAATGGCAAACACTTGGTCCAAACGTTTGTAAATACATCACAAGTGACGACTTTGTGTTTAATGGAAAAACCTCACGCTTACACTCATCTCACAGGCGCCGCGCACTGCGGTATCAAAACTACGCATGCGTTGAAATTCCAAACCAATATCAACCTCAAGTGTAACGGAATAAGAAATATTGTGACATGCATTTTGCATATAAATTGTCACAGATAGCAATTGTATTACGTAGAAAACATAGGTTTCAAATGAATACAATCTTATAATAGTAATCACCGACTTTAGTAAAGAAGATTGTCTTATCCGAAAAACAAGAGATACAGTAAAACAAGTTCGGAAATGTACTGCGAACAAAAATGAAGGCTTAATTAAGATACGGCCCAAACTTTCTAATGAAAGGTAAACAATGTGATAGAAAACTGAATATTAACTTTATCCATAAAATACGCAAATGAAGTTGGTATAAACAAAATAAGGTTACCAACTTTGGCAATTAAAATATAAGCCGAAGAAACTAAAAAGTGCATCCAATTATTTGATATCATTATATTTTCTTGCAAGCCTCATCAAACGTTTTCTCAGTTTGATTTTTTATATCAGTAAGTGTGACTGTGAAACAAGCACACAATCCACCTGATGATAAGTGAATACTGCTGTCCATAGAGATGTACCTAACTATCTATCGTCGATTGAGAATCATAATGCTATTACACTGTTACCCCTAAGCATTTAGATGGTATAATTTACTGTCAGTAAAATTAGTCTATGGCTCTCGTCACTCACAGAATATAAAATATTAATTATTGATCGAAAGTTAAATAGTACATGGCGATGCTGAATTTACTTTGATCTATTTCCGGGGTACTTGACTGCCTCGATGGCTTAGTGTTTGTAAAAGAGGTCGAATCTCAGGTGGACCAAAAGCAGTTATGAGGTTTTTTGTCAAGAAATTCTCAGGAGCAGCCCAGAGATAGGAATTTGGCGGTATTTTACGCCCGTACCTCGGAAACCACGTAAAGTTGTTGGTCCTGCCCCTGCTCTCTCTCCAGTCGTGTCGAGTCACCATCCCATCAGAGTATGAAAGTGAAGAAATATAGATTGTAACTGTGTTTGGGATTACACTCAGGCACTATAATTCTGTCCTTCGCAATTGGCTAGTCTACGTGTTGAGACTGACTGCCGTGACCGAATTTCGGTCTGGAAGACATTTTTATTACTTGCCTTCTAAATATCCTATTTTGGATCCAATAACGGCAAAACTGGTACAAAAACGTCATTTTTTGCACGTTTTGCATCTATTGCACATTTAATGAACAATCATGAGTTTAGTCAACTTTGATTCGATGATATTATATCTTCAAATGGTTAGTTAGCCGAACGATTTGTTGCGTTTTCTATTGGTCCATTTGAATCGGATCAAAATATTGCTAAGTAAAAGTGTTTTTTTTTTAATTAAAAACGGACTCACTCTAGACCTCCATCTTTTCCGAGGGCAAAGATGAGGTCTAAAGTTTAAAGGTCTAAAGGAGCGAGTTTGCCCAGGAGAAACCTGTTTACACGCACCTTGAAAAGGTTAAGGTTAACATTCTACTCCTTGGCTGTGTACATTGTGACTTATGAGCTTAGTGTAAATATTTGGAATATCAACCAAGTGAGGATGATAGCATGCACTACGTCTGGTATTCCGATAGGATAATGGAGATGGCGATATCAGTTTCACATTCTCTGAAATAAAATCTGTAGGAGACCGATAGATAAGAAACTTGGCGGCGAGCTAAGCTGTGGAGCTTAGTTTTGACCAGCTTTTTGTCGCCGATATATCTCTTGGCTCTGCGTTGCACTGAGTCGATTGCGGTAAGTTGATATTTTGCTGAGCGATCCCAAGGGTGACTGCCATACTCCATGCATGTTCTGACCTGAGCTTTAAACAAAGTTAGATCAAACGGACTGTAAGCAGTAAGCTTACTTAGCAGGCTTGCGTGCCAAAACCTATCAAAAGCCTTCGAGATATCGAGTAAAACTGCGAGAGCTTCATCGTTCTTCTCGTTGACCTCGCTTTAGAAGTGCCTGACATACACAAAAAGATCCCCAGTAGACCGTCTCCGGCGAAACCATACTGACGGTCACTGAGGAGATCATTTCTTATAAGGTGTGTCAGCTTACTGATCAACACCCTTTCCATTACTTTACAGAGTATGGAGGTAATGGTGACTGGTCGATAATTACAGAGATCGTGACGACTACTCTTTCCTGGGCACTGGTTGCATATTGGCATGCTTCCAAAATTTTGGTACCGTTCGAGTTTTAAGAGAGAGGCGGTACAGCAGCTTCATTATAGGAGACAACTCATGCGCACTATTCTTAAGTAATCTTGCAAGAATACCATCAGGTCCACTAGCCTATTTCACGTCTAGGTTTTGCAAAGATTTCAGTACCTCTTTCGTGTGGATAACTACCTCGCTGTGATTTTTCGGCAACGAAGGGTTGACGGTTGTTTAGAGCCAGCAACTGGACGAGAATTGCTCGAAAACAAGGATGCATATAAATTTGCTTTCTCGATCACTGAGTGAGCCAGTGTTACATCAAGTTTCTGTATGTGTGACCATGAGCGATAGCAGGATTCGATAGCCTTAGAAAAGGTCGAAAATTGCTGACTACCAGGAAAGTACGAAGCAAGTTTGACCTCCGTACGTGTCCCGCGGAGGACCCGTTTGCAGGACTTGGCAACAGTTTATCAACGTTACGTAGACCCTAATAATAGATCTGCTCGGGGAAAAATTTATGTTTCATAACACGTATATTGGATCAACAATTGGACACGTACTCATTTATGTCTCAATTATAAGATAAGATAATAAGCAAAATAAGTACATAACCACTTTCCGCGATTATTGGTTAACGTGTATCAAATTAATACCTAAATTTTCCTTGCTAATTAATAAATGTTATTTCAAAACATCTACCGAACAAAACATCTAATTTTAAAGATGAATGTAATTTTTAACCCTCGACATAAAATCAGTTGGCTCGTTATATGTTTGTAGTGAGCAATCTGTGTATCTGTGTAGTTGTGTAGTTTTTTTGTTTCATTTAAAAGGCGCTGTAATGTGTTGTCAGCTATGTTTCATGAAAACCTATTCAGCCATTTGAAGATTATCATCTTTCAGAGGCTTTTTAAATTATTTATTTTATACTACAGCTACTGCTTTCTACTGCTTCAAAGTGCTTAATATCAAATTTGAACTGCGGTCGTTCGCAAGATCCGTTTTATTGTTCTGATTGTTTTATAGCTTAACTAACTGTTTCCCGCGACTTCGACCGCGTGTTACTTATGGTTTTAATATTTCTGCGCGGAACCCTAATTTTTTATCTAAAATTAAAGTAGCCTACTATTCTCCTTATACCATCAACTATCTGACAGTAAAACTCTTTCTCGCCGTTTCAGAGATTAGCCGGAACAAACAGACAGACAAAAATTTTAAAATTGTGTTTTTGTTATAAGTAACGTACGTAGTAGTTTCAAATGCATTTAGTAAATAGCTGTTATGTTGTCGTTACAAACAGACACTTAAATTTTAATTATTTTTATAAATTATTAAAAACGATGATAAACGAGTACAAAAGCATAACGGTGATAAAGGCATACGGTATATGTCATAACGGTGAGTACATGACATATACATAGTATATTTATAATATATAGTATTAATACATACATAAACATTACACTACAGACTTCCATTTGGCACGATCCTGACACACCTCTCTCGCCTCCTTCACATCCATACACCTACGCATGCATGCTCGTCGGTTAAGGGTACTCCTAATTTGGCCCGTTTTCAATAAATCGCCAATTTGGTCGATAAATTTTCGCCTAGGACGTCCCTTTCCAACTCTGCCATTCACTTCTGCAACATAAATTTTCTTTGTCACTCTTTCCTCATCCATTCTTTCCACATGACCAAACCACCGAAGCATTCCTTTCTTCATCCTGGTCACAACATCATCATGCAAACCACACTCTTCTCTTATCACACAATTTTTCACCCTGTCATTCAGATTCAGCCCTAACATACTCCTTAACGACCGCATTTCTACTGCATTTATTCTACTCTCGCGCTTCTTCTGCCACACCCAACTTTCACTACCATACGTTTAAGTAGGGACCAACACATCATTGTGAATTGCCATACGTGCCTTTTTTGACTCTTCACAATAGAGTGTAGGGCCCCATTTACTCTGTTTTCTGCGATCACTCGTCGTTCTATATCCTTATCATATCTCCCTTCCCTGCTAAATACGCAACCCAAATATGCAAACTCATCTACTTGCTCGATCAACTCCCCTTCTATTCTTATTTCACATATCGTTTTACTTTCATCTCTTTCAAAAACCATAATTTTCATCTTACTTGCGTTCACTTTCATACCCCTTTCTTTTAATGATCTGTTCATTAATGTAACCATCATTTGCAACTCAGCCGCCGACGACGCAAGAATAACTTGATCATCGGCGTACAAAAGGCATTTGATGGTTAACACAAACTCTACTATTAATAAACTCTAATTAATAAACTCTAGGATTAATACTTACATCTATTATCGAATAAGATTAAAAATGCAAATGCGCTGCCACCGAGAGAATGAACATGACATACCTTGTTACCAATGAAGAGGGTCTCCGGTTATCGTCACTCACCATACGTAATAGAGCAGTGTACGAGAAAGTTCTAACACCATCTTTAGAAATGGTTACGGAAAGCTACGTTTCTCCCATCTATTTTATGATTCTATAAAGATATCCTCTTTTCTTATTTTATACGGTTATATTTCCTATTTCATATCTATAAAAACATTTGCAATCGTAAATAATTTTAAAAGAATATTAAAAATTTTATGGCCAGAGGGTACAATAAAAATTTTATTATCAAGCTTGTAGCTCTACGTACTCGTTATCGTTTGTTGAGCGTCACAGATTGTTGAGAGTATTTAAAATTTTTAGTATTTTAATGATTTATATTTACTCAAATAAACTAACTGCAGACAACATATATCGCGTTTAACTTTAACTTGTTTTGTAATTCCGACGATCGATCAATAATCGCAACGATCACGACGGTATTAAAAAGCTTTTCATTAAAATTTATATCATAAATTTAATTCATATCAATTACTTGTTACATTTAATAAACAACTTTAACAAACGAGAAGGTTCTGTATTCGATTCGTATATTTTTTATGTTTCTTCGCCGATTTTCTGTAAATGGCTAAGCCGATTTTAACCATATTTCTTTTATTAAATACTTAGTTCATACTTCCACTAAATATTTAAATTCCATATATTGTACCACTACTGATTTAATAAAAAATAACATAAGAGTAAAAATAAAGGATGGAATTTTTAAAGTAGGTTTTTTTAACTCAGACCATATTCTAATTGCTTCTATCCTGATATATTTCCCAGTCCAATCAATGGGTATTAAATTAAACTTTCAAATAAATTGTTAAACCGACTCCAAAAAAGTAAAGTGAGAGGCTGTATGTGCCTACATATGTCCCACAGCTGGGTAAAACGCCTCCTCCAACTTCTGAAAGGGGTTAAGGGCAAGAATATGTCCGCTGCGCTGCCACAATGCGTTATGGGTTATGGCGGACTTCACATCTCTTCAAAATATTTTTTTTTCTCTGACATGCAGTTTTCCTCACGATCTTTTCGTTCAGTAGTAAATCCGAACTTCAAATTGCTATTAACAGTTTCATCGGTTTCAGCGGGAATCGAACCCGGTTTGCTCGTGGTTTGCTCGTGTGTGAAATTTACAGCGAGCGCTAAGCCACTGAGCTACCACGGCTTCTTCATTCTTAAGTTTTTACAAAAAAATCATTCTCTTAAGTATAATATTTTCCAAAAAAAAATGGTATAAAAAATTTGTACGACCGAATTCAATAAATTTAACATAATCAATGTAGTCGAAGTCAATTAAATACGCGTTATTAAGGATAACTCATAAAATTTTATACGTGGTAGAGCCATGCTACAGTTATATTAGTAGTATAGTTGTAACACGAATGGGTCGGCTCGACCGGGGAAGGACCACGCTCTCACAGAATACCAGCGTGAAATAGTAGCTTAATGCTGCTGTATTTCGTATGGTGAGTGTAGAGAACCGGAGACCCTTTTTACTGGAAACGAGGCATTCCATCTTAGTCCTCACGGGTGACAACGTATCTGCATTTTGATTCGTAATCGAGGATAGATGTAGATGTCTATGGGCCGCAGCAACCACTTACCATCAGGTGGACTGTGTGCTCGTTTGTCACCCTATCCTATAAAAAAAAAAAAATGTTGGTCAAATCTGAATCAAATTTATATGTGGCTACATGAAAAGTTCCAGCTTTCAAATAAAAAGAAGAATCATGAAAATCAGTTCACCTTACAGAAATCGTAATAATAAGACAGTAGAAGTGGCAAAGACGCATGTCCTTGTCGCCGCTATGATGATGTATTGACGGACAACATTCACCATTTTGAGATTTAGTTGCGTGAGAAACTTCGTACGACAATTTATGTTACTATAATGGTGCTGCAACATAACGTGTAATTTAACTAACAAAGGCATAACATTTCATCGTTAAGATGATTATTTACTAATTATCATTGTTTTAACTAATTTACATCTAGATGAATACTTTACTATGATATTTACCTTTGTAAGCTTTCATTTATTATTTTTCGTATTGTACAATTACTATAGCTGCTTTTGTTCTACCGTAATACGCGACGCAGACGACGTTGACAAACTCGCCAAGCAATGTTATGTGAAACATTAGATATCATTTTGCATTGCGTGTGTTTATAATACAGCTGCAGGCATCGGTCGCTTAATGCGTATGTGTTAAAATGTGGCCACATCGGTTTTGGAAGTAATCGAGCGCTAATTCATTTCTAATTACTATTGCTGTGGTTCACCTAGACAAAAGTTCTGAGGTTACACAAATTTCAAAAAGTGCATTCGTATGGTGATCCTCTTATTTTTTTGAATTCGGTTAAAAAAGACACGGTTTGAAGACAGAATACTGATTGTAGTTTCAATAATTTCCCCCTATCGGCGTTATTCGTTAATCACGGCACGGAAGCTTCGCGTATACTGTATGTATATTGAACAATCTCTAAAATGTTTTAAAGGTATACCGAAAAAGATTTCCTATACTGTGGAGGCATTTTATACACAAAAAAAAAAACTATACGAGAACAAGCTCACAGGCCCAGAACAGTTATTTGCAAGCTATACAAATAATTATTTGGTGCAGGAATTGATCTCACCAACTGCAACGGAACGCCAAATTGTTTCGGAAAGTTTTTCGATCGATATAGATTAATTATCTCAGTTCCCAGTTCACTTCACTGAGTTCTATGGTAACTCCTTCACAGTTCACGCTTCACGCCTTTGGAACTCCTTACCCGATGACATCGGAAAAGCTCCCAATAAGTACGGTTTTCAAAAGTTGGTCCGTGATTATTTATTAAAGACAACGCATTTTACATGACTCATATATTTAATATGTGTTGCCAAACAGACGTATATATTCATAGTCATTTGTATATACTAATTATGTATGTATTTAAATATGTATACTTGTATGTAGGTATATCCATTTATTTATATATTTGTATATATGTAAGGATAGATCATATATGTATAGTTTATTTATTAGTAGTTTGTATATATTATGTAGTTAATTATCATTTGTATTGTGTTCTCTTATTCTATATTGCCACACCTACGTCAAATTCTCACCACTCCGTGGGTTGACTGGTAGAAAATACCTAAAGGCATTAAGTCCGCCCTTTATATTCTTTTGTTTAAGGATGCAATAAAGAATAAAATAAATAAGTTGCTTCTGCAGTCACGAAGAACTTCAAACAAAGAAGGTTACAGATAGATACCTTGCCACTCGTAGCCTGCAATCATACTGACTCTCTTTCTCTCTCTTTAAGCCCTTTCACTTTTTGATAGCGGAACTACTTTAGAGGTACACCCTTTATCCTCTACCTACCCAGACGATACTCTAGGCAGTAAAAGGATTCGAACCGCCTACTTTATATTATATATAGCTATAAATTTCATTTTTATATTTTCCTTTTACGTTATTGTGCATGTATTGTGCAAGTTGCTTTAATCATTTTGCATCTTCAGTGAATTTTATTAATAACAGCAATGGAACAAGTCCACGCGTGAAAAGGGTTTATACTTTGGTTCGGGTAAAACAGAACCAGAGATCCAGTTATCAAATGATTCGGCGATAAGCTATTATTATACTATGGAGGAATAAATTTCTTCCATTTCTAGTAGTAGACTATAACAGAACGGTAAAGAAGTAAATTAAGAAGTAACACAAACTTTAACAAGGGTTAAAGTAGATTTTAGAAGTTACAGCCAATAATCTTCCTACTCCTGGGTACAGGTCTCCTCTTACTAAGACGATTTTAAAGCAATGTAGTGAACCAACTTTCCCAATGCAATTGGCGGTCCTGACATGTCTTTAAAATATTATTTTTAACTTCTCAGACATGTTGGTTATCTCACGTAGTTTTCCTTTACCGAGCATGTAGTAAGTCGGCACATAACATTCCAATAAATAATTCTATTGGTGCCGGCAGGGATCGAACCGGGTCAGCTTGAGTACTGTGTAATTTACAGTGGTCGCTTAGGCCCTGAGCTATCATGGCTTTTTCCTTACAAACGTAGTTTCATAAAATTTAAGTCGGTACAATTAAATAGTTATTTGTTACACGCCTATGCCACAATTAGGCTTAGTTCGATTAAAACTTTCGCAGTAAATTGTTTATCAACTGTACAACAGTTGGTTAATTGGTGACGCTTGGCATAATCGTCGTAATTCAATACGCTTAAAACTTACAATAACATTTATTAATTACTATAATTTGACGGCTCCTTAACGCAGTGGCTTAGCAATGAGTTCCAGTGCTAGGGGCGGCGGGCTCGAATTCCGCACGGAATAGGTATTTGTATGGCGTACAAGTAAATGTTCCGGGTCCGGATGTTTGTCCTTGTGAAATTTATTTTTGTAAATTGCCCTATGATACAGGAGGAAATCCTAGTGTGGAGGTAACGTTTTTAAGAAAAAATAAAGATTACTAAGCGCAGTTTTTATTGCTTTAATTTTTTAAACGTTATTCTACATTTTGCTACATGAAAATAAAAATTATCTTAATATTTTGTAGCAAAGCTAAATTCGAACTCATCCAGATAGAAAATATATGCACAAACAAAAATTATTGGTATAAGAATATAGATGCACTTTTAATTAGACCTCTCTAAATTACGATTACCCTTAATCGACGGGCACGTATGCGTAGACATATAGATGTGAAAGAAGCAAGAGGATGTCAGACTCGTGCCAAATTGGAGTCCAAAATCTCTAACTGCCCCGTGTAGTGGCGGGCAAGAGTACCAACTACAGCATACCACCAGAAAATTTTCGTGGATGTCGTAAGAGGCGACAGAGGGAAACTGAATCAGAAGATGCACAGCGGCATTTTTCTGATAGATGAACAGCTAGAAGCAAAATACTGTGGTTTCTTTATAGGAGAGGTGACATACGAGCATGCGGCTCACCTAATGGTGACTACCGCCGCCCACGAAAAACCGCAACACCATGGTTATTGCAGGAGAGTTGCCGGCTTTTTAAAACAATTAAGCTCTTTTCTTGAAGGTCCCTAAGTCGTAGCGGCCCGGAAAAATTTCCTGTAGAAAAATTTAACAACTTTTCTTCCTCATACAAGTTCTAAATTTTTAAAAATTTAGAACTTGTATCAGGAAGAAAACTCCCAGTGAAACGTACAGCGGTAGACCGCCGAGTATTCAGGTGATAAAAATGGTATAGTGAAATTTGGTGGCTGGAATTATTTCGAAAAATTTCCCAAAGCACTCGCCGTGGTAAATATGATATATAATACAAAGGGATGTAACATCCCTGCGCAGCGCCAGTAAATTGAGCCGATCAAAAAGAACTTAGACGTTAATAATTCGAACCGCTCTACGCTGGATGCAATCAAGTGGAAAGAGCTGGCACTGGGGTACCCCGCCGTATGTGAGGCCGAACTTGCGCTTTTTAAAGTTGCAAGCGATGCCGGCAAGAAATACTGTCTCGGTCTACAGAGCAAACCAAGTTTTTTAGAGGTCATTTTGTCCTTCCCTTCCAAGTGAATATGAAACTGCACACTATTCGATATGTTAACAGCGAGGATTCCGATGCTATCTGAGGCAGCAAGGGAAGTGTCTTGAAATTGAGGAGATACGACAAACGGGTTCTTTTTAGCAGAAAACTTGTATCTTCTTTGGATTGAATTGGACTAGTTTTATTCTCCTCAATCCGGGTATTATTCGTTGTTCAGTCACTATTTACATGCCTATCTATTGATAACTGCATCTCAGTTGTAATCAGGAAGCTAAAAGAAAATAACATCTCTGAATAATATGCAACGCTACTCGAATACTACCTCAATTTTTATTTATAGGAAAATGGTGACAAGCGAGCACGCAGTCCAACTGATGGTAAGTGGTTGCTGTGGCCCATAGACATCTACATCTATCGTCGTTTGCGAATCAAAATGAAGATTCGTTGTCAGCCTTGAGGACTAAGATGGAATGTCTCTTTTTCAGTGAAAAGGGTCTCCGGTTCTCTACACTCACCATACGAGATATAGCAGTATTAAGCTACCATTTTAGGCAGGTATTCTGTGAGAGCGTGGTCCTTCCCCGGTCGAACCGACCCATTCGTGCTGCAACAATACAATTAATATAGCTGCAGCATGGCTCTACCATGCAACAAATATTGCTATTTATTGTGGAAGGAAGAGTTCTTCAGGCAAGTAGATGGTGTGGCGATGGGCTCACCTGTATCTCCCATAATCACCGACATAATATTTATGGAGGACTTTGAGTGGAAATTCCTTCTTATTGCTCAAATAAATCCAAAGTTCTACAAGCGGTACGTAGCAACACTTTCACAATTTTACCATCGGACAAAGTAACTGCACTTTTAGACTACCTTAACTCCTTAAACTCTTAAATACAATTTATAATGGAGTTGGATGCAAATAACTTTTTAGCTTTTCTAGATGTTTTAGTCATCCGAAATCCTGATAACACTATTAGTCTGTGTATAGGAAAAAGACCCATACCAACCCGATATTTAAATGGTGAATCTCAGCTTCATCTATCACAGTTAGCTACCGTAGTTAAATCTTTGTTTCAGAGAATACAAGAGTTCTGTAACAGAAAACTCTAGCCAAGCTTCAGCATCTCAAGCAAATATTGCAAGTCAACAAGCTTCGGGTCCCGCACCTACGTCACAGTGACCGACTGAAGCCAGCCGCAGTCGAGCTTGTGCCTACTGTACTACCATATGTCAGAGGATTCAGACAGACATGTTTGGCTATATCTTGAAGTGAGCTTTCATTAAAACATACTACAAGCCGCTGATAAAGATTAGTCAATTTTTACCATCTATCAAGTGTAACATTTCTCTCCAGGTGCAGGAGTTTACAAGCTAGATTGTGAATGTGGTCTCTCTTTTATATGATAAACAAAAATTATCTATAATGATAAAAACCCGCGTGAAACAAAATATAGCTGAGGTGAAGCATCGACGCTTCCGGAAGTCAGTAGTCTGTGAATATATTCAAGGTCGTCTCCACCATTACATCAACTTAATAAACGACAAATCCTCGCAAGAAAGCATCGATTCCGAGAAAGGAAGATACGCGAAGCTATTGAAATTACAAATCATCCTAGTTTCAAAAGATAAGATAGATAACTGCTACTGCAAAACTTCAAGATACTGTGAGCTAGTTCTGCGTAAATCAAAACAAAAATTAATATTTAAAAACTGAAGGTAGCCGGGCAAGCTATGACATTGAGACGTCAAATATTTAAGTCCTCCCCGTGACCATAGGTGTAGTAAAGTACCCGAAACGTCGGGAATTTAAAAATAAGTTAATTAATCACAAAAAATCAGTATAAGTAGTTTTATTCAATCTTTAGACTCGTAAATATAATAAATCATTATGCAGACGAGTATGTTTACCTGGGACAAATAGTCCAACTTTGACCGAGAGGTCAATCAACGGATTTAACTCGGCTGGGCGTTCGGGAAATTACGGCACATCTTTTTGTCAGTTATATTTTAGTACTTGAAAACAAGACTGTGTAATCAGTGCGTGTTGCCAGTGATGACTTATGGATCTGAAAAGTGATCTTTCACTGATGGCCGTATGAAGAAACTCAAGGTAGCTCAGCGATCTATGGAGAGAGATATGCTCGGTGTTTCTCTGCCTGATAAGCTTAAAAAAGAGATGCGAAAGAGAGGAGTTCTGGACAAGCGCCAAGCTACGCATAAGTTCCAAAAGTGTAAATTGCTATACATCCTGTGATTTGAGAAACCCAAGCAATCGATGACCGTCGTTTGTTACGAACTTAGCCCGGCATTTTAAATTTATGTTTTTGGTGAGATGTTATTTTTTTGTAATAAGGGTTTGATAATACTATTAACTTAAATAAACATAAATAGAATAAGAAAATTAGATAGAGATAAGAATTATATGTCGACAAAGTTATTGGTGTTGGACTCTTAAGAAAATTCCTTGTAACTAATCGCACGAAAAACTTTGTGGGTACTAAATATTGATAATCTTAAGTTTTTGGATTTATTTTATATATGATTGCACCTTTGCACCTTGTAAATGTTAAGTTTAATCATAATTTCAAGTCAATTAGCAGTGGTTTAGATTTTTGATAAATGAGTCAGCAAGAGATAAAAATGACACTATTCAGACCTTAATAAGAGCTATAAGCCTGATGCTTATTCCTCAAATTTAATATTCATTGCGTCCTTATTAAAAATGCAAAGTCACACTCCAAAATGGCTCAAAATAGATCGTGTAAAAATATACTGCCTGTGAGTTGCCCTTTTCTATTCCAAACTTGATTCATACACTGATATGTGTCATTCAAGCCCTTGATATAGGTACCTAAGTAATTTGGATGTGTTGCGATCGAATTACTAAATTCGGAGATATCTACGGGTCGAGTAGAACTCAAGGTTAGTAAAACGTCTAGAAGAATCGTTATCCAATTTTAAAAAAAATCAACAATTCGATCAAGTTACGTAAGAATGATTTATCCCATAGATACTCGATTTTGGTTAACGGAGTATTAAAATCTAACATTAAGAGGCGACACAGGAAAGCAAACCAGGAGATGGATATAAGGGTCTTCATAATAATAACTAGAAATAAAAAATTCAGTTTTCCAACCTGCCTGCCAAGCGTGACATCTTTGAAATTATCCTCTTATAGACATTCTATGGGGAGGTTTATATTCGACAGTATACTCTGATAGGGTGAAAAATGAATGGAAAAAATAACATCGTATTTATAAAAAGAAAATTATGCTAAAATATTTACTATCTTAGCATTTTAATAGAAATACAACATTATTAAACGATCGCCTTATTTATAAATATAATAATTGTTATGGCCCACTTGTGTAATAGTATAAAGTTGTTATCGAGTTATATCCTCTTATATACTCACTTATATACTCACGATACCAAAATCTAGATGTTTGGCGGTTTACTACCGTGCGTTTTATTAGGAGTTTTTTTCTTATTACGACCTCATTGTGCTGTTGTTTACCACCGGCATTTTTTTCGGACCAATACAACTTAGGGACCTTCAAGAAGAGAGCTTACTCCTTTTTTTAAAGCTGGCAATGTACCTGAAATTCACCTGGTGTTGCATTCGTTTATGGACGGCAATAGTCACTTACCATCAGGTGAACTATATGCTCGATTGCCCCCTCTTCTATTAAAATTAATAATTTTGAGAGTAATTTACAACATCAGAAGAGGAATAATTTCTTATAACATTATATAGTTTAATAATATTTAATAATATTATGTTAATAATTAACTACCTAATAAAAATGACGTGACTTACCTAGATTGAAGAGCACTTTTCGCCCTCTCTCAATTGTGCAGTATTCTCGTTACCAGTAATCCCAATAACACTAAAAGAAAGACTCACCACAGTCGTTACATACGTGTTTCGTCATCATGGTTTGTTTAGAGGGTCTTAGCTAATTAATTTATAACATCTATAATGGATTTCCTCAAAAGTAAAGTCTGCAACTTGAATATTTTTTGAATACATACATATAATTACACTATCACCCAGAGGGGTAGGCAGAGACTACGGAATTCCTTTGAATTTGGCATAATTCTGACACAGCTCTATCGCCTCTTTTACATCTATATGTATCTACGCATACACGCACGTCGGTTAAGGGTACTACTAATTTGGGCCATTTTAAATATATCGACAATTTGGTCGATAAACCTTCGTCTAGGGCGTCCTTCCTGACTTTACCTTTCACATCTGCATTATAAATTTGCTTTGTTACTCTTTACATGTTTTTTCATTCATATAAAATATTTTACCACCATTTTAAAATCATTAAATAATTGACTAGAGTGTTTTACGACAAGGTGGTGAAGTTTTTAAATAATAATATATTTTAAGATTGTACGTCGAGTTGTTATAATTAAAAAAGTCAGTAGCCTAATGGTAGGGTATGAACCGCGAACTCGTGAACCACTCCCAACACGAGCATTTTAAGCTTACCTGGGATAGTTAAAGGGAGTGTGAGTAATGTTAATAACATTGTTTTTTATTAATTAATTAGAGACTCGTCTCCCCGAACATTTTACGAAAACTATAAATCTTTCAAAAAGTATAACTTCACACCAATTCTGTATATATGCATTGTTGAGTAAAAATGGTATAATTTATATTTGCCGAGTTTATAAAGAATCGCTTCTAAGAAATGTTAGTTACTCTCATAATATATTATGTGTTATTATTTCGAAACTAATGTACCATATCGACAAAGAAGTACTAAAAGTTAAATACAAATCAACGCATTAATGTCTAAAAATGAAAGGTTGATGAAAATAATAGTAGAGTACGTTTTCAGTATATCAAAGTATAGCTATGATTTATGTGCTGATTTCATGAAATTTAGGCGACTGTTTTAAAGAACTATTATTAAAATAGTCATTAACGATTCTCAATATTTTATTATTATTATAAAAGTCGTAACACGTTAAGTATAATATAGGACACAGTATATTACTATCGATGTGTTTACTATTTCTTTTTGTAAGACTTATATTTAATATGTTACAATATTTTACAAGATGGTAGAGTTAACCCCTTAGGGTTTACTTACTCTCTTACCTATTTCAGCTGCTAAACAGTAAGTAGGTACAACCCGTCTTGGCTTAGTTCACATGATCTCGAAATATTTGATTCCTCAGATCTGTATGCTGCGTCAAGTTGTTTTCCTTCATCGCCGAGCATGTGGTAAAACAACATTTAAAATTAATTACGAGTATATACATAAGTACCGCTGGGAGCGAATCCGGACTACTCGCGTACTGTGAAATTCACTGCAAACGCTAAGCCTCTGGACTACCACGCTCACTCTTACCATTTGATGTATTCTGATTTAAGGGGTATAGATAGCCTAAATTACAGGTTATATTCCACCAAACTCCTCACGGGTGATAACACTATACCCTTCCCCCTCGTTGTTCCGTACTCTTACGGGTTGGTGGGGTCACCCAAATGGATAAGCAGAGACAACAGACTTCCCTTTGGCATGATCCTGACACATCAGTTCGCCTCCTTTACAACCATAATACCTGCTCGTCAATTAAATATACTCTTAACTTGACCCATCTTCAACATATCGCCAATCTGGTCGAAAAACTTCCTTAGGGCGTCCCTAACTTAAAAAGTCGTCTTATGTAAGTATTGTTAGATTAATATAATTTTCTAAGATAAATAATATATTCTTATGACTGACTTCCACATATTAAGTTTTCAAGTAGACTTAAAACAATAAATTTAGTAATAAGATACAAATTAAAATTAAGTGGGTACGAAAGCAAGTAGAATAGGTTTTTTTCTACTTTTTAAGTTGGTGCATGTGGCTAATCACTATATATGTACTATATATGTATATTATGTAGACGATTTAGGTAAATGCATAAAGTTTGGCGAAGCATCAAATTTTTAGTTTAGGTGTTTAAAATACATATACATATACCTACACTATATATATATATATATATATATATATATATATATATATATATATATATATATATATATATATATATAGTGTAGGTATAGCGTAATAAAGACTAAAAAATAATGTCGATGCGGATGACAATATAACAACGTTTGTTCAAGAATGCATGAAAAAAAATTGCAATAGCGAGAAAATAGTACAAAATATGTATTTCATACTTTATTTCATTCAAAATATCTATTTGCATTAAAACACTGGATTTTTCGACAGGAATATGCGGTTAATCATCCGTCTTGGTAAAACTAAATACATTAACAAATATTAAGTCTTGATAACTTATTAAGGCTTATTTAAAATTAAGCCACTTAAAATAATAATAATAATAATAATCTCCCCTGCCGAGGGCCTCCATCTGGTTGGGCTTTTATTTATTTATGTATTTTTATATTTATTTTATGTTATTGATATTTATGTATCTTTTCATTTTCATTTATAATTATATATTTATAGAACCCAACCAGATTAGAAAACTATATAGATACCCCACAATAATAATAATATTCCACAACTATCACACAACGCCATCTAGTCCCAAGCTAAGCAGAGCTTGTGTTATGGGTACTAGACAACTGATAAACATACTTATATATTTCTAAATACATAAATATTATAGATAAATTACACCCAGACACAGAACAAATGATCGTGCTCATCACACAAACATTTGTCCTGGGTGGGAATCGAACCCACGACCTCCGGCATAGCAGTCAGGGTCACTAACCACTAGACCAACAGGCCAGTCATTACTAATAATAAAAATATTAATTAAAATTTACTTATAGTTAACTACTGAAGAATCTAATACGGGTTTTTTGTTCCTAATTACTGATATATAATTAAGAACAAAAGAATTCGTCATTAATATTTCATCCATTGGGTGCCGTCAGGGGCAGCTAAGAATAATGCCAGAGAGATTCCATGATATGATTTATGGTGGTATGACCAATATAATTACTTGGACTATAGTTATTTGGACCAATGTTGGGAAGCAGTTTCAGATATACGAGAAGTCAGGGATGGCGGTTAAGTTTCTACCCCTTATGGAATTGGTATGATGATGGAATGAGACCGATTTTTATAAAATCTTAGTCGAGTTCTAAATAGGTACATAATTGCACATCAACTGAAACCAATCTACTGATAGTGATCCGTTGGGCTATGTCGGTAACTCTCCTTTTTGTAGGATAAGGGTGACGAACGAGCACACAGTCCTTCCTCGGTCGAGCCGAACCATTCGTGCTACAACTATACTACTAATGTAGTTACAGCATGGCTCTACCAAGTAAAACTATAATTTCTAAGTCTATCACGCAGAGAAGCTTTGAGGTCGCTCAGTCAGCTATAGAAAGACCGTGAGCTTTCTTATTAAAATATGTAAGATGAAAATGAACCACGAACTTAAATACGATACGTACATGTTACACACTATATTCTCTTACTACTACTGGTGGAGCCACGTGTTTAAGGCTGCCGAAGTCTAGTTCCCCGGTCGAACCTTAAACCTATTACGCGAGATATTAACTAAAGTGGACTGTATATGCGGTTGCTTCTACGCTTACGTAAAGGCGACTACTATAGCATGCGGTATAATGCACTCGCTCTTCCCTAAAACTAAACTATTATTGTGCCAAATCGCTGAAAAGGAATCCTGCCTTATGAGGAGAACAACAAAATTGGAGCGGGTTAAACTATGTAAGGCAGGAGCTAAATTAAGGAATGTTGACTCACCGGGGTTTCTTCTATCCTGTTGAACACTATAGCTGCAACTTCTGGAACTTCTTCTGGAACACTCCGGAGAGAGGCGGTGCGCGACTATATCTCACACGAGGTGAGGGAACTTCTTCTAGACAGACACTCTGGGTCCCCAGGGGTGCGTCGGGAGAGAAGCGTTGTGGTTTCAGCGACGAATGCGGTGGAAAGAGCTGTTGTTCCAATGACTGGCGCGGTAGGAAAGAGCTGTTGTTCCAATGACTGGCGCGGTAGGAAAGAGGACGCGCAACGATCGCGCGTGCCTTATATGTCCTCGGCCCCGATGATTACGTGACATTCTAGAATCATCTTCTTGCCCCTCCCACCCCACCACCCCGATGTGTCGATGGAGGATCGAGGAGGGTATGAATGATATCGTTTGTCGGAAAGGAACAAGCGGCTTGGCACCTCTACCGTCAAATATAATAATCCAATGGTTTTTTCCGGGCAACCATCTCCCCCGCCCTTGAAGGATTTCCTTCAAAATTAACTAATACAACTAGAGCTAAGATCAACTAACAAAATAACTAACTAACACTAAGATTACTTAAATTCAACTACAATTTAATCTAGAAAGCTAATTTAAATTATGAAAGAGGCAGGGGGCACAAACGGACAACCGGACGCAAGTAAGACCCAACCGTGGTCTTAACGCGAGCTATCCTAACTACTCCGTCGGAACAGGGAAAGACCTCTTCGACAATTCCTAACGGCCAGTGGAGAGGCGGCGTATTCTCTTTGGTGAGCACAACTACAGTTCCTACAGCTAAAGGCTCAGTTGCTGTGTTCCATTTTTGTCGAGACTGCAAAGTATGCAAGTATTCCATCCTCCATCGTTTCCAAAACGATTGCACTAACCGATCTAATAATTTGTGGCGTGCGGAAATGCTAAGTCTGTTCTCATCCATACCTGCGGCTGGCAAATACTTTAAAGGCGTTAAATTCAAAAAATGTGCTGGAGTTAGAGCCAGCGGTTCCGAGGGGTCACTAGACAACGTACGACAAAGTGGGCGACTATTCATTACGCGTTCAGTTTGAGCGAGCACCGTACTTAGCTCTTCGAAGGACAAAATTTGATCTCCTATTACTCGGTATAAATGACTCTTTAGACTCTTGATATTAGTCTCCCAATTGCCCCCAAAATGACTCGCGGCTGGGACGTTCAGAGACCACTCAATGCGGTTCTCGGCTAGAATGTGAGCGAACTCCGAATTATAATACTTGCTAGCTAAGAGCTCATGTAGTTCCGATAGAATACGTTTTGCACCGACGTAGTTCGTACCGTTATCCGAATACAATTTACTTACAGGGCCTCTGCGGGATAGAAATCTTTTAAATGCACCCATAAAGCCTGCTGTGCTTAGATCGCCAACGAGTTCTATATGCACCGCTCGAGTAGTTAGACATACGAAAATGCAGACGTAAGCCTTTGTGGATCTTATACCACGCCCGCGAGTGAGCGTGACTTTAAACGGACCAGCGAAATCAGACCCGGTGTGCGTGAAGGGCTTTACTGATTGTATTACTCTACAAGATCTAAGTTCCGCCATTTCCGGAAATGACGGCTTGGGGCGTGCCCGAAAGCAAGCTATACATCTGTGCACCCGATTGCGTATTAAACTACGTGCAGAAAGAATCCAATAATTCTGACGCAAAATCGACATCAACAAGTCGGGGCCAGCGTGCGAGTTCAATTTATGATGGTAGTCGACTAATAAGTTCATGATATGGTCTTTACGCGGTAAAACAATAGGGTGCCGTTGGTCGAAACTCAATTGCGAGTTGGACAAGCGTCCACCTACCCTTACAATCCCATCCTGTAAAAATGGCTTAAGGCGTTGAAAGGCGCGACTACAAGCTCTATTCGATTGTAATCTTCTAATTTCTTCCGAGAAGTGCACACGTTGAAGTTCACGCAATACTAGCGACTCGGCATAGTTGTAATCGGATGCTAAGACATACGAACGTTGCGGTAACAGCTTCGCGAATCGACAAACGTAAATTACGCTACGCAATAATTTCGACCAAGAGGACAAGCGGTTCGCCAAAGCAATGATTGGAGAAACCTCGCTCGAAACGTTCGCCACTAGAGCGTGTCTCTTTTCTTCCGGCGGTTGTGACACTGATGAAGGTTCGAAATCGGTTATTGGCCATTGCGAGGGATCCAATTGAACCCAAGCAGGTCCGTGGAACCAAAGCGGGTGGTCCATTATTTGCATCGGGGTGAGTCCACGGGATAGACAATCGGCGGGGTTTTCCGTACCGGACACGTGATAAAAGTTCCGCGTTTCTAACTCGTCTTGTATCTTGGCCACTCGGTTCGCAACAAACGTATCCCAACGGTGGGGTGAAGAATGAACCCAGCATAAGGCGACGGTGGAGTCGGAAAAGGCAAATATCCTTTCTATGTGAACTCTATCCCTACATGCGCTGATAACTGCGGTAATAAGCTTGGTGAGTACTAATATTGCGCAAAGCTCTAAGCGCGCCAGAGAGACAACCTTACGGGGGGAGACTCTCGACTTAGAACTAATGAGGCTAATCGAATTTCTACCATTATTCTGGACGTGGAAATATACAACGCCCCCGTAAGCCTTCTCGCTGGCGTCTGCAAACCCAACGACTGTTATGGCGCTACTTCTATCTACGTTTATATGACGCGGTATTTTAATTTCTCTTAATAAAGGAAGTTCCTCTCTAAAGCGCTGCCACAACCGAACAATGCTGTCAGGCGGCGAGTCATCCCAGTCGCATTCCAATAACCAAAGTTGTTTAATTAAAAGCTTAGCGTATAATACCACTGGAGCTACGAAACCCATGACGTCCCATAATCTAGCAACGCATGACAGCATTGTGCGCTTTGTGCATTTCTCTACGGGCGGATTTACCTTAAGGCTAAACACGTCGGACTCTGGTGACCAACATAGACCGAGCACCTTGTGTGTATCAGAATCGTCGAATTCCTTTATCGCCGAAAGACGGTGTGATAGTGGGATTGTATCCAAAACCGGACGCGAATTACTAGTCCACTTCACAAGATCGAATTGACCCGATTTCATGAGCCTTATAACCTCGGCGGTGGTTAGGGTTGCCTCCTCCACGCTATCGACCGAGTACACAAAATCATCCATATATAATCCGCTCTCAATTGCCCTCTTAGCTTTAGGATAAGAGGGACCTTCATCGTGAGCGAGCTGTCTCACCGTGCGTAACGCATGAAATGGGCTCGACTTTAAACCAAAACAAACGCGGTTAAATTCAAACACCATTAGAGGTTCCTTTGGGTTGAAACGATATAAAATGCGTTGGAATTTACGGTCGCATTCACGGACCCCTATGCAAAGAAACATTTGACGAATATCGGCGGATAGTGCTATACTAAACAAACGAAAATTGACTATTATATTAAATAAACTGCCCTGTAAATTTTGCCCACTATAGAGGATATCGTTAAGCGACAGGTGAGTGCTAGTTTTAGCACTAGCGTCGAGCACTACACGTAACTTAGATGTAAGTTTGTCCTCTCTAATGACTCCGTGGTGTGGTATGAAATACGACGGTGTGTCTTCGTAGTTATCTAATTTCGAAGCCACAAGTGATATGTAACCTTCTCTTATGTATTCGCTAATGACGCCGTCGTAAGCTTCCTTTAACTGGGGTGAAGCGAGCATCCTACGCTCCAAGCTGTAGAAACGTTTTTCCGCCATTTGACGCGAATCGCCGAGAGATAAAACATCTCCTTTAAAGGGTAGCGCTACACTATATCTACCGTCGCGATCACGAATGGTCGTGCGGACGTAAATTTCCTCGCATAACCTGTCATCTGAGCTAGCTATGGGTGGGACGTTCACCTCCTCCATCTCCCAAAATTTGCGGACTAACGACTCGAGCGGTTCGACAGCCATACCACAATAAGAGGTTGCCGAAATACTATCTATGATGGGGGCGGAGCCAAGGATCACATAGCCCAATTCGGTTTCCAGCGCGTAAGGCGCGGTATGCGAAGAGTTGCCCCTGACCTTATTGTTTAACAAAAGATAAGGGAAAAGCGATGCTCCAATGAGCATGTCTATGTTTCCAGGAACGGCGTAAGTGTCGTCCGCCAGAGTCAAATTCTTAAATTCAATCATTGCCGAGGTGTCAACCGAAACGGTTGGCAACCGTTCAGTGACAGTGAGTGCGTTTATATCAAAGTTAACATTACGATCTATCCGAGAATAAATTTTTAAATTTATATATCCCTGTGTTGATTTACTAGTGCCTCCGATGCCTTTAATTACAGGACATGAAAGTGACCTATTTATTACTAAGCCTAAGCGCTGACAACATTGTCGCGTTATAAAGCTATTTTGGGCTCCGCTGTCCAGCAGTGCACGGACGCTTTGTTCGTTTCCACGCGAATCCCTAACCAAAATACGTGCCGTACCCAGTAACACGGTTGAAGGAGGTTGTGCTCCCATATTTGCCAATGAGCACAGAGCGACATCACCAGGTCGACCGCTAAATCGTTGACCTTAGTAGGGGCGAATTCCTTATCCGCTTTACTTTTTTCATTCATACCGTAGCGGTCTATCGCGTAACACCTTACTCTTTTCGTCTGTCTAATTTAAATAAAATAATGGGTTTGGAGTGAGTGCTTAAGTCTCATTTATCGTGTCAACAGTTCTTTATTAAGTGTACTAAAGCTAGTGAAATTTTGTTAATGTTAAAGTATTTTGCAATTAAAACTATATCAAATAATTACAAATTAATATCGAGTTTTGTGAAGTGTTCGGACGGAACGCGTAAGCGCCGCTATATCACCGGCGCTTGGGCCGTTTTGCTCGCGACCTTATTAACACAGCAACAGTGATACAGGCGTAGTTTTATGTTTCTGTTTCTACCGCGCATAAATCTTACATTTGAGACTACATAGCTCGATATTGTTGTTTACACTACAATGGATTGCTTTAAGTGTAAAAAAAATGTTGCTGAAAGGGATGTTATTAAATGTACGGGATGCAATATGTACATGCATTATCAATGTGCTGATTTATCTGAAACTGAATTCAAAAAAATCCTCCCTATGAATAAAATCAAATGGAAATGCCCACCCTGTAAAAACAAGAGGCTCGCTGGTACGTCAGGAGGGACAGTGTCACCTAAGTTTAAAGATTGCGCTACTACGTCTATTTTAAACGTCGACACCGACGCCTTGACTGAATATATGGATGCGAAGCTTGACAGTCTGCGCCAGCAGTGGCAGGAGGACTTAAATTCAGCCATTCAAAAAGTATCTAAAACTTTTGCGCAAGATATTAATAGGCTGGAAAAACGTGTTGATTCATGGGAGGAGCGCATAAAGGAACTCGAGCAAAACTTTACGGCATCGCATAGTCCTGATGTCACCCTGATGCAGGAAAACAACGAGCTTCGTGCAGATTTGGAGAATTTACGTGCCAAGTTTGATGACCTCGACCAGGCCTCTCGCAGTTGCAACCTCGAATTACAAAACATTCCTGATAAAAAGGCTGAAAACCTGATTCATTTATCTATAGAGGTTGGTAAGCTAATTGGCGTCGATATCAAGGCAAGCGATATTAGATCTGTTCATCGCGTGGCTCCAAAGGTACCGAACGACCGTCCAAAAAACATTGTACTTCAGCTGACCACACGACGACTGCGTGATGATATGATAGCGGCGGCGCGTTCGCGCCGCACACTCACCACTACTCAGTTGTTTGGCTCTGCCAATAATGCCGCTGCTGCAGCTCAAAACACACGATTCTATATAAACGAACATCTGACGCTAAAAAATAAAATTTTATTTAGTAATGCTTGACAACTGGCGAAGTCGAAGGGATATAAATTTGTGTGGGTCAAAAACAGTTGCATTTTGCTACGGAAAAATGACGATTCACGTGTCATTCACATCCGTTGTACTAATGATTTAAGTAAAATATGACTATTTTATTATGTCTACTTGTTTATTAATTTTCCAAAAGTAGCATATTTAAGTAGTTTTATTATAAGTTTTTGTGTATGTTGTTTACAATACTCAATACAGCGGGAGATCGAGATCCATAATTTTATAGCAAACAAATTTATAAATACACTTAATTATATCGGTTGTATTTCTTTCCCGTGATGGCTTCTAATAAGTTACTTATATTCTATCAAAATTGTGGAGGCTTAAAAACTAAGCTTACAGACTTAAAACTAAATTTACTAACTTGTAACTTCGATATTGTAATTTTAACTGAAACCTGGCTGTTGGATACAATTTTGGATGCTGAAATTCAAACTGATGCTTATACAATATTTCGACGCGATCGGAACTGTATGTTATTTAATAAAAAGGGCGGTGGCGGGGTGCTAATTCTTGTTAAGAAATCGATCCATGTTGTTAGAAAACTTGACTTAGAAGCCACCGATTTAGAAACTATTTTTCTTCATTTCCCACATTCAAATTTATTATTGAGTGCATGCTATATACCACCAGCGTCTAAAACTACTACCTATGATAAATACTTTTATACACTTTACGACATTCACTCAAAGGCATTATTCTCACATTACATTATTACTGGTGACTTTAATTTACCCTACCTGGAATGGTCATCTGATGGTCCATCCTTGAGACCTGTTAATGCAGTTACTGATACAGCTAAATTTTTGTCTCATGGCCTTTATGAATTTGAAACAAATAAATACATTAAAAAACGAAAACAGTAGAATTCTTGATCTTGTTTTATGCAACTCACCTGATTGTTCAGTCAATATCTCTGATGATCCACTCTTAAAAGCCGTTCCTCACCATCCTCCGCTGGACATTTTTTATGAATCAACTCAATCCAAGTATATGCCCACCAACCAGAAAACAAAACGAAACTTTTACAGAGCAAACTATGACCAAATTAATACTGCTATATCAGAGACTGATTGGGTTTCTGAACTTAGTTCTTCTTGTATAGACACTGTAGTTGACAAATTTTATAACAAAATTATGCATGTTATTGAATCTTATGTACCACTTATCAAAGTTAAAACCAATAGATTCCCTAAGTGGTTCTCTAATAGCTTAATTTATACACTTAGGCGTAAATCCAAAATGTGGGCACGATGGAAAACGTACAATTCGTTACGTGACTATCAAGAGTTCTCCCTATTAAGAAAACGTGCTAAACGTCTCTTAATTAAATGTTACAATAAATATATAGAGAACGTTGAGTCTTCAATAAAGGATAATATAAAATACTTTTGGAAATATACTTCAGATATAAAGGAAACAAATACGGGATATCCTCAAGTAATGAAGCTGGGAACCAAAACTTCAGACGACCCAAAAATAATATCTGAAATGTTTTCACATCATTTTAAATCCGTATTTGAACCGTTGTCAGACAATGCATATACATTAACTCAACACTTAGAGGATAATTTTACTGGAATAAACTTACATGACATACGTTTCACACAGTTGGAAGTTTGCACTGCTTTAAAAAACATTGATCCACACAAAGGCGCTGGACCTGACAAAATAAAGCCAGTGTTTTTAAAACACACTTCTAATACAATTTGCATGCCGCTCAATATAATTTTCAACAAATGTTTGGAAACTGGAACATTTCCAACTCAATGGAAACAAGCATACATTACACCTATTCACAAATCAGGTTCTAAGAACAACGTAGAAAACTACCGTCCAATATCAATTCTTTCGGCTATTCCCAAAATTTTTGAGAAACTTATTCACGATCATATATATTCAATTTTGAAAAATACATTATTAGAGGAACAACACGGCTTTGTTAATGGCAGGTCTACACTGACAAATGTTCTTGTTTTTACTAACTTTATTTTTAATAGTTTAGACTATAAATCTCAGATTGAAACTGTATACACCGATTTCGAAAAAGCATTCGACAAAGTTGGTCACTTGTTACTTTTAAAAAAAATCTCCTACAATGGTATCAAAGGTAATCTTCTACGTTGGTTTGCTTCTTACCTACAAAACCGCATATAGTCGGTAGTGCTTAATGGCTACATTTCCTTACCCGTTGTAGTAACATCTGGCGTACCACAGGGATCAATACTAGGGCCACTCCTCTTTATCCTATTTATTAATGACATTTCAACTTGTTTTGACCACTGTAAATTCTTATTATACGCTGACGACTTAAAATTATACTCTGCCGTAACTAAACCTGACGACATAAAATTAATACAAAATGATTTGGATAGACTTGAAAACTATTGTAAAATTAATAAATTATTCTTGGCTTATAATAAATGCAAACACATAACATATACTAGGAACAAAAATGTAGTACACGCGGACTTTTACTTAGGTGGTCACAAAATTGTATCAGAATTTAGTATACGTGATCTTGGAGTATATTTAGATACCAAACTCACACTAGATAGGCACATCGAGGAAATATTGAATAAATCTTACCGAATCCTAGGCTTCGTTACACGTATAACAAAATCATTTAAACACAAAGATACTCTTACCTGCCTTTATCAGTCATTAGTTAGATCTCATCTAGAATATGTGTCCCCGTTTGGAATCCATTCTACTCAGTTTACGAAGATAAAATAGAAAAGGTCCAAAAGAAATTCTTACGTATTGTTAACTATCGAATGCATTCACCTCGCGTTTCCTATGAAAAGCTCTTAACAAAATATCAAATGCTGTCATTAAAAGACCGACGCACCTTAATCGACGCCACTACTTTTAGGAATATCTGTGTTGGTGAGATTAAGTGTTCACAGTTATTATTCGAGGTAAGGTTTCGTATACCACCCAAAAACACCCGATCAAAAAATTTATTTCATATACCAAAAACCAGGACCAACATTGGTAAAAGAGCACCAGTACACAGAATGTGTGTCCTCCATAATAAAATGCTTAACGACATCGATATGTTCTCTATCTCCCGTTCAGCTTTTAAAACTAAATTAAAAAGCACTTTAGTAGCAATTATGAATTAGATATATAAGTATATTTAGTATTTATTTTTGTACATGTTTGATGATTGTTTTCAGATAATTGTATTCTTTCTATTTAAGTACAGACCTGTTACCCTGCTTGTTGTGCAGACGATACCAATTACGACCTGCTTCATAATACAAATATTATGTATGTTCTTAGTGAGACAGTTTATAGGAAACAATTGTAATTACCATTGTCTTATTTTACTTGTATATTTTTCTTTCATATCTTTTGTTTCTGTTTTGTCTCCAATAAAGTAAATAAATAAATAAATAAATACTTGACGCCGCTATATTGCTATTTTCAAAATGTAATAGCGTGTGATGTTTCCTGGCGCACTTGCTACATACGGAACTCGAATTGCATTTTGCAACTAAATGCTTATCGCTTAAGCAGTTCAAACATAGGTTGTTTGTCTTTACTAATTTGTAACGCTCGCTTGGTGAATATTTACGAAAAGTCGCACAATTATATAAATTACCGTGTCTATCTTTACATACTAAACAAGTATGCTGGAGTGATGTTGGCGTAGCGGTTACGTAAGTTAACGACCCTGCTATTTTAGATGGTTGAGTCTGTCTACGGTCGACGCACCTTTTATTGTCCTGTTCAACGTTCGGAGAGCGCTGCATCACCTTTATTTGATCTCGCACGAACGATGCTAATGAATGAAAGGAAGGCATCTCCGAGCTACGATGCTCCATTTCAAATGCACGCACGGTGTCGGGGTCCAACTTCTTCAGTGCAATATGGAGAAACACCACGTCCATAAGATCATTAAATTTCAAATTCTTAAGTGCAGCCACCGATGCCACAAATTTATCTAGAAATTGCTCTAAGCCGTTGATGTTCGCGGATGATATAGGTTTAAGATCGAATATCTGGTTCAAATATTTGGAAGATAACATTCTCCTATCTTCATATTTAGTTTTAAGCGTTTCGAATATTAATAAGTAATCGTTTGCTGTAGGTGTAAAACCAGAGCAGATCGACTGTGCCCTGCCACTAAGTTTACTGATTAAGTAATATAATTTTTTGGTGTCCGATAACGATGGGTTATTGTGTATATTGTTTTGAAAACTACTGAAGAAGAAGGGCCACGTCTTAATATCACCATTAAATACCAGAATATCTATTGGCGGCAACCTAATCGAGTCGCTTGGACGTACCTGTTTTTCCGGTCTTGCTTCGTTTTGAGATAGGGATCTCGCAATTCTTTTCACGCAACACAACATATCTTCGAATGCCAGCAGCGGTTGGTAGTTCACTATGTATTTCGGGTCGATTTGTAATTCCAAATGATTAATTTGGTCTAATATTTTTTCGTAATCTATTCGTAAAGAATCTATCGCTTCGATTTCGGTCAAAAAAGTTTCCCGCACTGCTTCTATATGAATGTTCTTTATATAATCACTTATATTCTGCATACGCGAAAAGAGTATGTCCCTCTTAGCATAAAGCGTTTTAATTTTGATTTCATTTCCACTAACTGCCATTTTAAACTATTATAATAAAGTTATATCAATCACAATTAATCTCACAACGCACAAACAATAAAGGATGGACACTCGGTATGCCGTATTACGTAATTAAATCGAACACCTGCGCAGCGAGTCGAGGTGACGCGTCATTTGCTAGACTCAATAATTTTATCAAGATTGTGGGTAAGCGTATCAAACGGTTCCTATTACACTGTTTCAATTATTTAATAGGCTTTAAATTTAATCAAATACGAGCGCTATAAAACGAATAATTCTGTTTGCGAGTACCTAATCAAAATTTAAATTTAAACGAACACTATTTAAGTCTATTCTATAATTTGGAGTGCATTATCTAATTAATTAATTCAACAATTCGACCAAAATCCGGCTCGAAGGACCATAAAATGGTGGAGCCACGTGTTTAAGGCTGCCGAAGTCTAGTTCCCCGGTCGAACCTTAAACCTATTACGCGAGATATTAACTAAAGTGGACTGTATATGCGGTTGCTTCTACGCTTACGTAAAGGCGACTACTATAGCATGCGGTATAATGCACTCGCTCTTCCCTAAAACTAAACTATTATTGTGCCAAATCGCTGAAAAGGAATCCTGCCTTATGAGGAGAACAACAAAATTGGAGCGGGTTAAACTATGTAAGGCAGGAGCTAAATTAAGGAATGTTGACTCACCGGGGTTTCTTCTATCCTGTTGAACACTATAGCTGCAACTTCTGGAACTTCTTCTGGAACACTCCGGAGAGAGGCGGTGCGCGACTATATCTCACACGAGGTGAGGGAACTTCTTCTAGACAGACACTCTGGGTCCCCAGGGGTGCGTCGGGAGAGAAGCGTTGTGGTTTCAGCGACGAATGCGGTGGAAAGAGCTGTTGTTCCAATGACTGGCGCGGTAGGAAAGAGCTGTTGTTCCAATGACTGGCGCGGTAGGAAAGAGGACGCGCAACGATCGCGCGTGCCTTATATGTCCTCGGCCCCGATGATTACGTGACATTCTAGAATCATCTTCTTGCCCCTCCCACCCCACCACCCCGATGTGTCGATGGAGGATCGAGGAGGGTATGAATGATATCGTTTGTCGGAAAGGAACAAGCGGCTTGGCACCTCTACCGTCAAATATAATAATCCAATGGTTTTTTCCGCGCAACCAACTACAGTAATTTTACGGACTGATGAAGATATTTTTTTAGTTAAATATTTATAAAATTATTTGCAGAATTATAGGAAGTAATGTGTTAACTTACGAGTGTACTTTACGACATTGCCAAGCAACAGTGCGCGTTCAGGTCTGAGGGTTATAAAGGATTATATAATTAATAGTTGCAAGGCGTTCCATCTTAGTCCTTAGAGGTGACAACGCCTCTGTAGTCGTCTTTGTGTGAAGTTGGCTGCAGGTGAACATGGCTTGCAGTAGCCAGATTTATTAGGTGGACTGTAAAGTTCGAATTCAATCGAGTTTGAAATTAATGTTGAAAGGAGATTTCGTAATAAAACGATTAATATCTTGATTTCAGGCGTTTTCGTGACATGTGACGGAGGTCTAGTGAGCGAAATGCGGGGCGCTCACTGCAGGAGGACCGCGGCTTGGCTCGCCGCGCTCGCGACTCTCCTGCTTTCTTGTCCGCCGCTGAGCTCGGCCGACCTTAATGTATCTACAACTACGGAATTTGGTAAAATTTCTGTGATAATTTTCAAACTCATTAGTTTAGTAGTAATCACAGGAGTGTTGCCAGCCTCATACAAATAAATATGCTTCCTTCTTGAAGAATCCTTAGTTATATATATATATATATATATATATATATATATATATATATATATATATATATATATATATAGTATAACTTCACTAAGTATTACGCTGTGGCTTTTGCAACACTATTTATATGCTTTTTAATACGTATGTTACATGAGATATTACTAAATATTAAGTCATACATTCTAAGTCCCTAACGGAGATATACAAATTTGTTTATTCTTCGAAATTTTAGTTTTACATAAATAATTATATATATACATACACACATATATATATATATATATATATATATATATATATATATATATATATATATATATGACTGCCTCGTTGGTCTAGTGGTTGTAGTAGTGCGACTGCTGATCATGAGGTCCTGGGTTCGAATCCCGGGTCGGGCCAAAAAATTAATTATTGAGTTTTTCCGTCAAGAAATTCTCAGTATTTGCTCGGAGTCAGGAAGTTGGCGGTGTCTCACCCCTGTGCCTCAGAAAGCATGTAAAGCCGTTACAAAACGGTAAAGCCGGACATTATTATATATATATATATATATATATATATATATATATATATATATATATATATATATATATATATATATATATATATAATAATGTCCTCCAGACCGAATTTCGGCCACGGTGGCCTGCCTCAACGGAGGCTAGCCATCGGCGCAGGACAGGATTATAGTGCCCAAGTGTATGCACAAGCACAGGTGCACTCTCTCTTCCCTCACTATTATAATCCGATGGGACGGATGGAATCCGAAAAGCTCATTAATCCGATTAAGATGTATTTTGTAGAAGCCACTGGTGCAATTTTTTTTTAAATTTGTAAAGGAATATCTTTAATAGTGTGTGGTATTTTATTGTTCATTGTTTTACCCATCCAGTAACAACTTTTTCTAAAGCGATTACTTAATGACTGGCTTTGATGTTTCGCTAATTATCCGATCTGGTTATCACGTGTTTGTATATCATTTGTATAAAGTTTATAAAAACTCTTCTCGTGCTGTTTTACAAATTTGGCAACTTCTAAGATATACAAACAAGGCACGGGTAAGATCCTCAGCGGCTTAAATAAAGGCCGGCAGGAGACATCTGGACCAAAATCATGAATGGCTCGAACACATTTTTTGTGCATTAAAAACGTTATTAATTTTCCACCTTGACTTTACAATATTTTTACTATTTAATATAAAAACATTTCTTATATAATATCATAAGGCAGTTGGGTAAAAAGAATATCCCATCTGTGCTGTTTTTCTAGCATTTCGTAAAGGGCGTCTAATGGGACATTGGTTTTGTGATTGTGTGAGCGATGGCCTAGCTACCCCTCACTTGTTTCAATTTTTTTATCGAAACCCATTTTGTTTGGCTAAACGTGGTCCGAGCTCACTGCTTTTTGGACGCTGATTAAGTCTTCAGCGTTACAGGCTTAAAGCTATGTATGTATACTAATGCTATTATCTGGTGTGTGGTCACGTGTAAGGAATGAGTACTTTAGAAATATGAGTCGGATCACTGCACTCGTGTTCTTTTTTAATCACAACTTATTTAATTGACTATTTTATACCGTATCTCTAAGACAATATCTTTTTGCTATTATATAAACTTTTTCTTTTAGATCCTTCTCAACGTGGCAAGAAGATGTACGGCGACTCCTGTACCACGGTGGTGGAATGTGGGTATCCTGATTCGATATGTGATGACAACATCTGCCGCTGTGATCCTTCTATGCCGATTACCAATGATTTTGACAAATGTGCAAAGGGTAAGACAAAAAATTTTTCTCCCATTATTCAATCCAAGGTAATTTTTTAAAAGATAAGTGCGTAAAACGGATGTTCAGTTTTTTCTCTAAATTAATACCATACCTGTAAACTATGCAGAATACTTTACGAAAACGTCGTTGTAAATGTGAACAGTACTGACGATGAGTAGCAGCGTCAATGGTGCAAAACGTCCTGTACTGCGATCGCACCAACTAATAACGATTAAATCAAACCCTTCCTACAATGGAAGAGGCTCATGACATAGAGTGGCATTTTATGGATTTATGAAGATACTATAAAGAATACTCGTAGTAGGGTGCAGCATTATATATGCTTGCGTATGACCCGCTCAATGTGGTGAGAATAATCGCCATAGAAAGAAAAGGTATACCGGCAGTTGGAAGGTTAATAAAGGTGATTAACTGCCTTTTGGTCTAGTGGTTGGGAATACAAATGCTGATCATGTGGTACTGAGTTCAAATGCTGAAATGAAATCGAAGTTTCATAATAGAATCGAAAAATGAAAATTAAGAATTAAGAAGCGTTTTATCCCCATGCCTAAGAAAACATGTAAACACGTTGGTTCTACGCCTGATCTTCCTCCGGTAGAGTCAGATTTTCGTTCTACCGGACTTTGAGAGAAATTTGACTCTTGCTACTAAGTAAATTATTATCTCGTTCATCATTCTAATGTTATAAAACAATAATTTCGTATAGAATTGTCTTGTTTGTATTGTGTTCGATAAGAATAGTATATTTTTAACGGACTGAAAAAAGGAGGAGGTTTTTGAATAAATTTTTTTTACCTGGTACCTTTTACCTTTCTGGTACGTCTTTTCGGGTCGAATTTACTAATTGATTTTAATCTAACTTCCCAATACGCTCGAAACTTGAAATTGTGAACATAGCTTAGAATTGGACGACATTATAAAAATATAAGAAACGTGTTTTCTTTTAAAGACCCCAATATTTTTTGTATATAATATGTTCGATTAACATATTATATACAAAAATATTGGGGTCAATAATCAGTTATTGGGAGCAGATTTAAATAATTATATTTTGAATAAATAACTATACTTTGGTGGAATCATTTACATTTGAAGAATTTCGAGAAAATATGGAATGAATTTTAATGTAGCTATTTAGCCGACATTTAAGTTGGTTACCTTAAGTATATGATATTGCTTAATACACTCAAGAGAGTCAATTACTTAAACATACAAAAAGTGACTTCGACACGACTAATAGTAAAATAAAATCCTTATAATTTATTAGCTTATAAAGTAGGTCCCATTTTTATTTAAATTTTAATAATGTATAATGTAGTTTATATTCCTATATAGAGTATATAGAGGTCAAAAGATGAGTATTGCTACTGCGGACTCTATATCAGTTATAGACAAAGCATCAACACATCATGTCTTTCTTCCTATATGATTTCATTGTGGGCATAACTGATGGATGTAGAATAATATTTGTCTACCCATTTAGGCAGACTGCCAAATGTATAACAAACAGTTTTAGAAGCGGAAAAATGGTATTTCGTTCTATAAAAATCAAAGAACCTTCAATTACATTTATCGAATCTAGCAAGGCACGTATGACATCGGCAGTTCTCTTACTGTGGGTTGAAATCTATTTAATAATTTATATAATATTTTAGTTTTAATGAAGGGCTAGTTGCAGTTAACAACATATTTATATATAACACAGCTTATGTCATTTTTAATGCACCGCGCAATAAGCTCTTTAGATAAAAGACCATGCCTAAAATGATAGTTCATTGGGAAAGGCAAATTTTTCTATCAGAATTTCTAAGAATTTAAAGCAAAACAAATCTCTTGTAGATTTAAGCAATTTACTACGACACTTGATATTTGTCACTTTGTTGCTCACATGCATACCCTCTTCCATGAGATTTTTCCAAAGTGGCAAGCAATTTTTAAGTTATTACATTGAAAAAACCGACAAAAGGTTTAATGTTAAATAAAAGTTGAGTATACTAGATGCAGATAGTGGCAGTCGAAATTAACTTTCTCGTTGTGCATTTCTATGAGATTAAACTTCCATTTTTGCATGCCTTAAGAGCAAAGCGCGTAGGTATGTTCTAATAGCGCCTAAAATCAAGAATCCAACGTTTTGTTGCATGAAATCGTATTTAACAATCATATTTAAAATATAAATGTTATAAAAAACACATTGTAAGATAAACGATTGTTGAATTTATTATTTCTTTTAAATCGATTAATTGCTAATTTTACATTAAAAAGTGGTTTTAGTGGCTTATGGTTTAGAATTATCAACTCCTCATGGAGGGGTAAATACGATAACTTTTGAAAATATCAATTGTTCAACTCAATCTATTTTTAATCTCTTCATCTTTCATGTGGGAAACCATGGAATGTAAATGGCTGATTTATTTTTTGTTTAGTTTTAATTAACTTATTTCGGGTGAGAAATTTAGAAATTTTCGGTATCTTGAGCAGCCTTGTATTAAATTTTATTAAATACAGATACACTTTGACTCACTCTGGGCTCGGCCACCGTCGTTAGTCGGATACTGTATCGTTTGTTTACAGCGGATTGCAACGAAAATTATCGATCTCTGTAAAATATGAAATACTCCTAAAACTAAATTTGATACATACTTGATCCAGGTAAGATATTATTCTTATTTTATAATCACAGATTTGCATTACAATGTATGGTTTCGTTAAAAGTACATAATACGTACATAAAACATACATAAACACTCACGCATGTCACCCAGAGGGGTAGGCAGAGACTACAGACTTCAATTTGGCACGATCCTGACAAACCTTTCTCGCCTCCTTCACATCCATACACCTACGCATACATGCTCGTCGGTTAAGGGTATTTCTAATTTGGCCCGTTTGTAATAAATGGCCAATTTGATCGATAAATTTTCGCCTAGCACGTCCCTTTCCGACTCTGCCATTCACTTCTGCAACCTAAATTTTCTTTGTCACTCTTTCCTCATCCATTCTTTCCACATGACCAAACCACCGAAGCATTCCTTTCTTAAACCTGGTCACAACATCATCTTGCAAACCACACTTTTCTCTTATTACACACTTTCTTACCCTGTCATTCAGATTCAGCTCTAACATACTCCTTAACGACCGCATTTCTACTGCGTTCATTCTACTTTCGTGCTTTTTCTGCCACACCCAACTTTCGCTACCATACTTTAAAGTAGGGACCAATATATAAATTCAATATACAACAACTCCCCTTCTGTTCTTATTACACAAATCGTTTTACTTTCTTCTCTTTCAAAAACCGTAACCTTCGTCTTACTTGCGTTCAATTTCATACCCCTTTCTTTTAATGATCTGTTCATTAATGTAACCATCATTTGCAACTCGGCCGCCGACGTCGCAAGGATGACTTGATCATCGGCGTACAAAAGGTATTTGACGGTTAACTCACCCATTCTTAAACCGCATTCTTCAACTTTCAAATTTTGCAAACAACTGTCCATAAATAGGTTGAACAGCCACGGGGAAGCCACACAGCCCTGTCTGACATCTTTATGGATGTCAAACTAGTCCGAGTAGACCCCGTTGATCCTAACACAAGCACTAGGATCATGCGCATGGAAAAGACTTGATCTGTACATCCCATTCCCTTTCTAAATCCCGCTTGCACATCCCAAATTTTTCCATCAGTTTCTTTCATGACCCTTTCATTCAGTACCTTAGCATACAATTTTCCCACAATGCTAAGAAGGCTGATGTCACGGTAGTTTTTACAGTCCTGCTGCGACCCTTTTTCTTTATATACTGGGACTATCGCGGCTTTGCACCAGTCTACCGGTACCCGCTTCAGTTCCCAGCATAAATTAAACAAGGTTTGCAGCAGGCCTGCCATCAATTCCTCTCCAGCCCTTAGCATTTCGAGTGAAACTCTATCATATCCGGCAGCCTTACCTCCATTCATGCTTTTCATTGCTTTCATTATTTCGTCTATACTTATCTCGCTACCTCTTTCCTCTTCTTTCGGAGTTTCTACTTCACTTAGTACACACGTTGTCTCTTCACTCATAAACACGCTTTCAACATATTCCTTCCATCTCTTTAAACTCAAAACTTCATCATTCAGAATATAGCCATTCCCGTCTCTTATAGCATTCATCATAGGCCATTTTGAATGTCCCCTGGCAGTTCTTACAAGTTTTCAGAACATTTTAATATTTGCCTGGAATTTATCCGATATTCTTCTATCACTCTTATCCGTTATATCTTGCTTTTTTCTTTCAACTACTTCTTTTACTCTCTTATTTAGTTGTCTAAAGACTGTCTTTATTTTTCAAGATCATCATTCATACCGCTAGAATTACCAGCCTTTATTGCTAGTAAATCTAGCCATACTCTCTTCTTTGCTTCAACTTCCATACGTATCTCATCTTCCCACCATAACGTATTATTTTTCCTTTCATTCTTTCTCTTACTAACACCAAATACTTCGGTAGCTGCTTCCACTAAACTTTTCTTTACATTTTGCCATACGTTCTCCAAGTCTAACTCCTTCATACATAATTCATCCAAACCACTTATATTTTCTTTCAGTCTACATTTGAACTTGTTTTTCTCAACTTCATCTTGTAAGCTTCCTGTTCTAATACGCTGTAACGCAGTGGTAGACACAGATGATCGATGGCGCCAACGCCTGAATAGACCATTAATTCAGCACAAAACCAAATAATGATCCGTTCCTACGTTAGAACCCCGGTAAACCCCTGTATCTACCACTGCGCTCCTCAATCTTTCATCCACAATTATGAAATTATCATGCTTCTATCGTCACCTCTTTCCCAAGTATACATATGAATCCTCTTGTGGCGAAAGCAAGTGTTCGTTACAAAAATATTCTTTTCCATACATACGGTGAGGAGACTTTCACCATTCTCATTTATACTTTCATCAACAAACGTTCCCAATATCCTTTCATAACCAAGCCTCCTCACCCCAACCCTTTCATTGAAATCTCCTAGCATAATAATATTTTAATTTCCCTTACACTTCATTATCACCATCCTTACCATTTCCCAAAACTGACCAAACAATCCAAAACAATAATAAAAATGTTTTGAATCTCAATAATAATAACAGTAAAAGTAAAGAAAAAATATTTTCTATTGCTGATAGACAATTTTTTCTATACTTTTCCACGATCATATGAGCATTCCCCTTTCTACTTGGAGTACGTTCAGTGTGATTTTGTTTTATTTTTAGTATATTGAACTATCAACCGCCGCCTCGCAAAATAAACAAAAAATATCATCCTTAGAGTCCAGAATTAAGGAAGTAGTCTCACAAAATTCTGAAATCATGGATTCGCTGAACGTCAGTACGATGATTTAAATAATAAGTTCCAGGCGATATTAGCCGAGAGAAAAGAAGATTGTGTCTACATCCGCAAACTTGAAGGTAAAATCTCGCCACTTAGAACATCTTTTGCATTCGACTATAGTTGAATTAACAATCCCAAAAATGACCGCGAGACCAAAGAAGAGCTATGCAGTATTGTTCAGAAAAACATACAAACGTTGGATGTATTAGTACAGACAGTGATTTAAAGAACGTATATCGCAGAACAAACAAAACTGACCACGCATTGGCGATAGTTGTTGAATTCACTTTAACACTTGCAAAGGAAAAAATCGTAAAAAATGCCCGTAGATTCAGTAAGACTAATAACTAAATTTCTCTCAATACTTCACTCATTGGTTTCTCTGGCCTGGCAAAGCCTATATACATCTCTGAGTATCTTACTACATATCCAAGAATTTTTTTTTTACTTATCAAGAAAATTTGCCAAAGAAAATGGATATACCTATTGGTAGACATCCTATAGAAACATCTATTAGCGTCAGAATAAGGGAAAACAAGCACTAAAAATAGATAATGAAGAGGAGTTGAAGAAATTATTAAACTTACAAAAGTGACTAGAAATAAGTGTCTTAATGTCTCTATTGGTTTTATTCCCATTTTTATTCAAAACTAATTTAATATTTAAAATGTTTACCCATTCTTGCTGTGTATAAATTGTAAATCAATTTTAACTGTTCAGAATACTCACCTCATACGTATTCCACTCATTTACATGATACATTCAAACACAATACAACTCAATCACTCACTCAGTTATTTTTAAATTTACTCTTTTACTAGATTATTAGGCCATAGACCGTATATATATTATTCAGGTCTCTCCATAAATAAATTAAAAATCATAGGATTGAACTGCGTATTAAAATTATGTAAAATACGATAATTGCAAACAAATGCTTACAAATCTTGGTAATACTAATATTTATGCACCCGTTTTATGTGAACCCAAATTGTGCAACGAATATGTGACAAACTGTCGGAATATTATAAATATACTGCAACAAAACATTCGTAGCATAAGCCAAAATTTTGATTATATATCATTACTATTAAACCGACTCAAAATGTCTTGTGATGTTATTGTATAAACTGAGTGCTGGCTCTCGTTTGTTCAAAATTTGCCCAGTTAGTTGATTATATGGCTTATTGCTCAATAGATAATTAAAATCAAATCGATGGTGTTTCCGTCTAATACAGAAACAATCTAATGGCAACTGTAGAGGAACGATTAATAAATGAGTGTAATTGTTTACGTTCTACAATTGCAGTACTACCTATTTATCATCCTCCTTGTTTTAAATATATTAGCAATTTTCTTCAAACTATACACACACACTTCTTATTTCTCTCAGTATGTATCCAAATGTTACAATTGTAGGAAATATTAATATCAATATATCCATCATAAATAGTGACACCCTCGACTATCTTGAACAGCTACTCTTTCATGGGATCACTTCTGTATATTCAAATATTTTAACCGCTGATAAAAGTTGCGTCGATCATGTCATGGTTAAAACTAAAAAAACCTCTTCGCACTTTCATTATGATCGCCACAAAATCTAACCACAAAAGTATACTGACATGTATTGATATAAAAAATAAGTCACTTTTCCGTAATAAATACATCAAAATAATTAATTATGATAATCTAATTGATGATTGCAAAAATATAGATTTTAATAATTTTTATTGGAAACTAATGCAAATAAGTATGCGACATATTTTGTAAAGACACTACAGAATTTAATAAATAATAATTTAAGTATAATAAAATTGCCTAGGTGTAAGTTCACAATAAAACTATGGCTCATGGAAACAGACATGTTAAAGTGTATAAGAAACAGGGATAGACTACAGTCTAAAGTAAAGCAAAATCCGAACAACGATATTTTAGTTAAAACATGTAAGAGATATAGGAACTTTTGTAATAATTTAATAAAGAAGGAAAAAAGAAAATATGATCAAAACGAAATAACTTAAAATAGAAACAATAATAAAGAACTTTGGAAAACTATAAACAACGCGCAAGAGCTATTGGCCCTTAAAAACACACCCGAGCAGTCAATAAGCCATATAAATAATTATTTGACTACTATCGGTACCACATTAGCTAATAATTTTCCTAATAATGTTTTACATATGCCATCCTATGTTGTGAAAAATTTATTATCTAGTATTAGTTCTTTTGTGATGCAGGATATTTCAGGGGATAAAACTGAACGTTCGATAATTAATCTAAAAACTGAGTCTGGACCTCGATGGAATGGTGCTTTGGCAAAAATACTTAAGGCTTTAAAATATTACATTGATCTCTCACTAACAAGGCCCTTTAACCAGTGTTTAAAAGACGGTGTATTTCCTGATGCTTTAAAGAAATCAATTGTACTGCCTATCCACAAGGGAGGGAAAAGAGACTGTATTAATAACTATCGCCCTATATCAATACTTTCTACTTTATCAAAAATCTTTGAAAAAAAAAAAGAGAGACTTATAGAATACCTAGAAACAAATAAATTACTGTTTGAAAATCAATTTGGTTTTAGAAAATTTAAATCTGCAAAAGAAGCTGTAAGATTGTTTGTGGATTTCATGGCTAAAAACCTAGATTCTTTTTTTAAAATCTTAATTACATTTTTGGATCTTGCGAAAGTGTTTGATACAGTCTCTTTCAATACAATACAATACAATACAATACAATACTTTTTATTGTACACCAATGAGGGATAAACAAAAGGCGGTCTTATTGCTACATAGCAATGTCTTCCAGACAACCCAGAAGAGGAAACTAATAAAAATAAAAATAAGAATAATGGTCTCTTTCCTCAAACCTTTAGCAATTGTACAAAAATTTAGCATCAGAGGTACCCAACTCCAATAGCTTACCAACAATCTCACACCAAAGTTAACGATATTTTGAGTGACCATTGCTGTATTACACGCGGAATTCCCCAAGGCGGTGTTCTTGGCCTTACTCTCTTTTTGTGCTGTACTAATGTGCTATGCTGACAACACAGCACTTATATTTTACGGTCAATCTTGGAAAGAAGTTTATTATGTTGCACAAACTGGCCTAAATACAGTACAGCAATGACAATGACAAATGAAAAATTACAATACACATTTTTTATCTTTAAACGCAACTAAAACTAAATACATTCCCTTTTGTATCAGCATACCAGCATTAAAAGACCAAGAAAACTTAACCTCGTATGTTTATGATTGCTATATACCACCTCTTAGCTCCTGTACATGTCATTCTCTTGAAAAGGCAAGGAACACAACATTCTTAGTTTATATAATAGACCAGAGACTCTCCTTCGAAGAGCGTGTAAACCACATTGCATCCAGAGTCCGTAACCTAATATATATTTTCAAGCAGCTTCGTCATCTTGCAAATGCCAGTATCATAAAAAGTGGTCTAGATGCGACCCGAAAGGTCTACACGACTAACTTCCCAGTAGAAAGAATAAAAAATCATATATTTTAATATTTTATACAACTTTTCATTCGGTAAAAAAAAACGACTTGACTGATTTTGCTCAAAATTTAATGAGGTCTAAGTTTCAAAATTATGCGTTACATGAAACTACATGTCAAAATCACTCCTTGTTCTCGAGATACACGAGGCGAAATTTGAGTCCGAACATAAATACATACACACATACGTACATGTGCACACACGAACATCCTCTTAAAAACTATACTTACTATTCGACTCTGAAGACCTTGAAAAGTGGAGATATGTTAAAATTTCCAATTTTCAAAATCGGACCCATTACAATAACTTCCCACCAGTATCGAATGGTTAATAGGGTACCAGAAAACACTTGTGCCAAAGATCTTCCTATTATTCTTACCATCGTATTCACTGTAAATAAAATTTTGAAATGTACGTTAAACAGTAGAATGTTTCTTAGAGGCGTTCTCTTCATTAGTTCTTGAGCTCTTATTCACTGCAAGTGATGTCGTATGAAAACCCTCTTAAAAAAGACAATGACTCGCTCTATAGCATCATTTCTTCGTTATGTCTTATTGTCCTGTCAACTATTACAGTACCTTATTATGAGCCACAGTGAATTCATCCCATAAAAAGGAGTAATCCTGCCTGATTTTTGCCTTGTTGCTATTTTGTGCCATGCCACAAGCATGATTTTTGTTACTATCTTAATCGATGGGAATTTTGAAGGCGGTTTGAGCTGTTTTGTCACCAGGAATTAGCATTGCTACAATACCTGATGAAGCCACTCTCAAAGGTATATTACCTATTTTCCTCATTTACGCTATAATAAATTGAGTAAAAAAGCTAGTTCTACCAAAAGGCGTCGAAGAAAACATTTTGCCCCATCCATTACAGATTGTGATAGAATTAAATATAAGTTTTTGGTCTATTTTAAGCCTAGGGATATTGCTAAGAAACGTGGTTGTTAGCATATTCTGGGTTGATTATATGCTGATTAGGAATAACTAGCGATTTTGGTAACTCATATTACTTTTGGTCATTGCATTCAATTTTAGTAACGAACTCCAGAAAGCACCGTAGACCTAAATTAGCTGTCTAGTTAATATCATTATGAGCACACAAAAAGTTTTACACAGTTTGTTTTGGCTCTTTTTCATAATTGTCCTGGATCTGAGAGATCAAATTATTTTTGTTGCGTTCTAAGTTTTAAATATAATTAATAATTAAGTATTTTGAATATCCGATATTACATTGTTTGGATATTACGTCGAAAAACTCTACGTTTTACGCGACTAAATACATTGGATGGATCATGCTATCCAATGTTTCGCTTATAAGGTTCTGGTGAAACATATACCAGTTTTTACTGCCTAACTGATTGTTCGTAAGCAATACTGCTGATCCTGAGGTCCGGGTTCGAATCCTTCGTCTGATCAAAAATCAATTATTGAGTTTTTCTGTCAAGAAATTCTACTACTACGTTAAAATCCGCGTAACGATTTTCTCGTATTAAGGTAATAAAAAAAACTGACAGAGATCAGTCCTAAAAATGTCAAATTTGGATCATTTGCTTAATTCTGACCTAATACGCTAATTTTCGCGAAAAAAAACATATAGTACTTTTCGACCGTTACGATTTATTTTATTGAACGGATTTGCGTAGTGGCTCTTCTACTGCTTTTGTGGTTGGGTAAAGTTTTATCTTCTGTTGGACGAAACTATGTAATTTTAGTCCCGCGTATACACAGGTAACAACTTTAATTCATTTTGCATATATCACATTTATTGCGGGAAAAGTGCAGTCGTTGCAACAGCTCCAACAAAACCGATAAGACAGCTATCGTGTCACGGTTCGAACGCGGGCAATTTCATGACAGTTTATAAACGTTTTATTTATTTTGAAAAATATCGTACCTTCATTAGAAGAGTGTATTTATGTATGTATACCTACGTTTATAAGTATTTATTAATGTATATTCACAAACACACATAATTTATGCATATGCATATTATATTGTTATGTTTGCGTATGTGTGTGTGTGTGTGTGTGTGTGTGTGTGTGTGTAGATTTGTGAAGAAACATTTTATTTGTAGCGACACAATATATAATTCAAATACAGAATTTACATTTTACATATACAGTTCATATTAAATTATAAAATTTTTATTAAATTATATATTTTATTGAACGGATATTTTTTACAAAAATTGTATAGAAAGTACTTGTCAATATGTTCCTTAAAACTTCACATTTCTGATATTTATATTTCGCACAGTACAATATGAAATGTCATGAGAAAACTTAGCTAGCTATTTATGAAGTAGAGTAATCAAGTTGTAATCATACAAGTAGTAATTATTTTAATTTCATAGGAAAGGAACCGAAAGAAAAATAATATATACAACTATTCGTATCGCGTTGCTTTTGTGTTCTTAAAGGTAAGCCCGCGAACGATCGATGCACCTTTAAAGTTGCGCCTTGCGTGTCGTCTTCTACGTAATAGCGTTTTTTTCTCGTCATATAATTATATGCACTATGCAGGTGTAATTATACAAGAATTTCCTTTGTCTACACAATAAATATATTTTTACATATTTTGTAACCTATTTCAAAATTACATAAGCTTTAGAAAATAAGAAGGTAGTACAGTTTGAGTATAGCTTATTGTTAATTGAGTGCTGTAAAATTGATTACAAGGTTTTTTTTATTTTTTAGAAGGAGGATGACAAACGAGCACACAGTCCACCTGATGGTAAGTGGTTGCAGTGGCTCATAGACATCTACATCCATCCTCGATTACGAATCAAAATGCAAATGCGTTGTCACCCGTGAGAACTAAGATGAAATGCCTCCTTTCCAGCAAAAGGGTCTTCGGTTCTCTACACTCAGCATACGAAACACAGCAGCGTTTAGCTGCTATTTTACGCTGCTATTCTGTGAAAGCATGGTTCTTCCCGGTCGAGCCGACCTATTTATTCTACAACTATACTACTAATATAGCTGCAGTATATCTCTTCCATATATTATCTGCTAACTTACTAATACATCTAATACTAACACCATACGATTGGTGTTAGTATAAGAGAATCCACACCCAAAATTGTCGCGAGGGTATTTATCAAGAGCATATAACTAAAAAGATCTTATAAAGGAAATCTCAGCTATATAATTATACTCCAAGTACAACAGAAACAAATAAATTATTATCATTATTTTAAGCGGGGCTGTTATAAATATATTTCGTGGCATTTTCCATCTACTTCCCCTCATTGAAAGCCAGTATAATGCTATTTATGAGGCATTTTGTCTAAGTCACTTTAGGCGACGTAGCAATTTATTTTGTAAAACAACATTACCTCACGCTAGGATTTTCTCCTGTATCGTGGAAGCGTTTTATATACATAAATTGCACATGGGTAAATATTCAGGCTCAGGAAATTTTTTATAGGTCATACAAACACTTGTTCTATGTGCAATGGGACCCTGCAGCTAAGCAGCATCCTCCGCCATGGGATTGGCCACTGCCTTACATACCATCTATAACAATCATCAAGATGTTTTATGCTTCAAGTTGATTGCAGATTATATTACCGATGGAAGCGATCAATCATAATCGGGTGGATCGTTAGTTCACTTTATTCAAAACATTTCCTATACATTTTAGGTTCTTTTAAAATCGACTATCTATAACTTAAAAAAAATACTACTATATTTTTTACTTCTTTAATATTTATTTTTCCTATGCAGCTTTCATACAGTTTCGTATTTTCTTTTTTTGTACGTGAAAAATCCGTATATCCAAAGAATCTCATAATTCATTTACAAGAAGTTCGTACTTTGTAACGTTATAGAGCTTGAGAAATTGTGCGCACAAAATGTGAAAAGAATTTTAACCACCCCTTGATTTTACACGAAATAAGAAATTCTCTTCATCTCGTTTGAAATAAAGAAAATATTCACATACTTTTTTCCTTATGAGAAAAGCTCCTAACTTCTATTATGTTTTTGTATTATTTAAATTAGTTTTTAACAGAAATAACATAACTTACCTTAGAAGCACCTACCTTCACCATCGTGAATATTTTAGTGATTTTTTTCGATAGATTGCTCTTTCTATAAATCTGATGTGACGAACGAACTTATAGTCCATCTGATTATAAATGGCTGTACTGCAGTCAATAGACATCTACACAAAGCTTTATACGAAAAAGGTACTACTAAGATGGAATGCCACACAGCCTGTAATTATATTGGCTCTCTGTATCCTTGCGACCGGAACGTACCAAGGGGGGTTGGGAGGTGGTACCTACTCAGACGCAATCTTGGACAGTAAAGAAGTCGTACAACCTAGAAAATTAATAATATATTAAGTCAGAGAATATGGGACTTCATAAATATTTAACGACTTGTTAGTACTAAAACAATGCGATACTACATCAATAAGAATTCAGTCCTCTGTAAGAGTTTCCTCATCAAAGAAACGTAAACCTTTCCGCTATCTGCGCATATAGCTATATGCTATATGCGCAGGATGGGAATTACAGCAAAGAGATGGTGGAACAACCGCAGCAGCCTCCTAAACGCATTATAATATTTGCCTCATTGTTCACGTCTCGCACCTTAGACGCTATGGGAATTTTACCTCCCTTCGTCGATATGCGTGAACGAAATGGATCTATTTGTGATTATATTCATACATTGTGTAATTTACTGGTCTTATTTTTAAATCTTTTATATGCACTCATGTTTATGATATTTTAGTCATTTAATTCACCTGCCACTAATTTTTCACCACGCCATGGACCAAGTCCACCCATTGTAACCTTCATGGTTAGCACAATAAAATTTTGAAATAAATAAATATACCGCCGGTTTTTTGGGGATCATCCATTACCGTGTAGTGGCGTGTGGCTGTGCCTCCATAATATCTATATTCCTCCTATAACATAGTATTACTGTATTGAAAATGTTATTTAAATCTACCATCGTCAATTTGTAAAACAAAAAAACCATAGCTATGATGAAGATAGGAGATGCTCATTTCTAACTAAGAACCATCAACAGGCTTATGGGCGGAATGACTTTTTTATAAAATAAGGGTGACAACATAGACCGTCTGATTTTTAGTAGACGTTGTGGCCCACAAACATCTTCATTTACTCTCGATTAAGAATCAAAATGCAGATGCGTTGTCAGCCCTGAGAACTAAAATATTTTTTTTTATTTTCCAGGGAAAAGCGTCTATGGTTATTTACATTCACCATATGAAAAACAGTAATATATGCTGCTATTTAACGCTGGTATACCGTGAGAACGTGGTTCTTCCCCTGCCGAGCCCAGTCGTGCTACAACAATAAGTTTTGCTATGGTCCAAAGATATATTCATTTATCCTTGATTAAAAATCAAAATGCAAATACGTTGTCACCCCCGAATGCTAAGATAGAATGCCTCATTTACAGTAAAGTTGTCTCCGATGCTCTATAGTCATCATACGTTATACGTGGTAGAGCCATGCTGGAGATATAGCAGTAGTATAATTGTAGCACGAACGGGTCGCTTCGACCTTGGACCACGCTCTAACAGAATGTCAGCGCAAAATAGCAACTCAATACTGCTGTGTTTTTTATGGTGAGTGTAGAGAACCGGAGACCCATTTTACTGGAAACAAGGCATTCCATTTTAGTCTTCACGGGTGACAACGCATCTGCATTTTGATTTGTAATCGAGAATAAATGTAGATGTCTATGGGCCACAGCATCCACTTACCATCAGGTGGACTGTGTGCTCGTTTGTCACCCTTATCCTGTAAAAAATAAGACGTTACACAGCAGCATTAAGCTGCTATTTACGCTGAAAAAATTATAGTTCTAAATTAATATTTCAGCTGCCGGAATAAACGAGTCGTGTATGTTTAACCAGCAATGCGAAGCTACTGTGATCAAGACACACTGCAGGAACGAACGTTGTGTCTGCATGTACGAGATGGTGCCTGAGGTTACAGCGACTGGTGAAATTATTTGTAAATGTAAGTTTTGTTTTGATCACTGTCAATTTCATCGCTGCAATAAAATATTGCAAACATTAAATTAGAGGTAAGTAATAAAGGGATTTTTTTTTCATTTTAGATAATATAATTGCTCGTTATTTTTTGGAAAGTTTTCGTGAATAATTACTTTCAAGATTTTGTTTATAGACATTTAAAAAATATCTGTGAGTCTACTACGACGTGTTTATAAAACTTGAAAAGACTTCGTAGTATGTGTGTCGTTAGAAAAAATGACACATTATTAGCATTTGCTGTTTGGCAGCGGCGTTAGAATCTTGGCATCCCCTCTCTTCCCGTGGATGTCGTACGAGGCGAGTAACGGCAATAAATGGCGGAATAATCATTTAGTTTTCGGGTTAAGCCAAAAATATCTAGATTTGTGACGGGCAACAGGGTAACAAGTGCAACGTGTCTGGTACTGCGATCGCCAACCCGCTTTTCCAGCGTGGCAATTAAGGGAAAACCTCCCAATGTTAAGCACCAAAAAGACACGACCCCCAGTTTCCGGCCGTCCCTATGTACCTGACCATGGTGGCGGTCATGGCAGCAGTAGGATAGTGGATGCTAAGAATTCCGGAGAGAGGGCAAGATATATTATTTTTCAACTCTAATTATACTGCTGAAATAGAATTAGAGTTGAAAAATGTTAGATGGAAAATTCTGGAGTTGAGTGAATGTTAAAGAGAGAGAGAGAGAGAGAGAGGACATGCTAATCCTGGAATCAGGCCTTTCGGAGGCAGGCATTTCAGAGACACTGGAACAAATAAAATACTGGACGTATAAATCAGACATGAAAATCAAGAGTTAGTAATACTGTCAGATACTACAACTCTAAAGTTGTAGGTGCTGTAAAGCACCCGAAACGTCGGGATAATAATAAAAATAAATTAAAGTAATTAAACGCGATAAAATCCGTAAGCAATAGTTTTATTCAACTCTAAAGTTGAAAATTGTCAAAATTACCATAACGAGACATTTCATATCGGTTCAGTCCTCTAGTGTAACTACGTGCCTATTGTAACTTGGTTGCGTATCGAGGTCATATCGTTTCTATAAGCCAAAGTATCAAAATCATTTTCTTATATGAAAGAACAAAGGGCCATGCGGCTAATCTATGGATAGGGATCGCATTTAAACGAGCAACGGAATCGTTTCTTGAGTGTTATCATTGTCATCAATACAGCCGTTCACAAGTCTATTAGGTGTAAGGTCAACTAACTCATAGCATCCTGATGGCGTCGTAAGTGGCGATAGAGGGATACAAACCAGGAGATGGGCAGCAGCGTCATTCTAATAGAATGACGCTTCTGCATATCCCTAAACACATCACAACTAAAACATGAAAAAAATAACTACGGTTACTAACCCTATTACCAATAATGGAAACTATGGCAGATATAAGAATATGAAGCAATTTATGGGAGAGACATAATTTCAGCAGTGAAGTTTTGATAGCTGAAAGCTAGTAATGGTAACAAGCAGTGGGCTCGTTATCTGTCCGCCCAAATGCATCCATCGACTCCTTGCATGTCTTACCAGTTCTTCAAATAGGGGCCCACAATTCGCTTACCGGTATCTCTACTATCATGAGGGATATGATCTTTCCCAGGGTGGAATGGGCTTCATCGTCGATAAAGTTTTCTGTGACAACATTTTAGATATCTCCATTGTGTCGGCGATGGTAGCGTATATTGGTTTAAAACTAACCGTAAAATATACTGTAAAGATTGTACAGGTTTACGCGCCAACTTTGACACACTCACTGTGTATGAAGACGTAGCGAAGGATTTGCGCAATACCACTAAAATCCACTTTAATGTCATCATTGGGGACCTTAACGCCAAAGTTGGAACTTACTTTAACTTACTTTATTAATTATTCTTATAGCTCAAAAGTATGTGGAAGAATCCACACGGACTCTCGATCCAGCAATGATTGGCGTTTTGGTGGGCATGGCTCTGATGTTTGTGATCATTTGCGTCGTTCTCAGGCTATTCAGCAGGCAAGTATCTTTAATATACGAAGCTATGAAAAACAGTAATAAAGAAAATATTAATTTACATGTTGGCCAACGTGGCAGTGTACGCTCCTTTACTTCAGTCTAAATTCTAAATTGCAATAATGATTTACATGATTCAGAAATTCCAGAATTTTGATGAATTTTCTTTTTGTACTTTTTTTTAAATAAGCAGAAGTTAATAAATTTCACAGAAAATTAAGAAATTTTTATATATTTCCAGGGCTCGTTGGAGAGAGAACCGAACAATTTTTAACACACCCAACCCCCGGCTGATGAACGTTTCTTTACTACGTGATTCTAAACTAATTCATTCCCAGGTAAAGTAATAACATATTAAGGCGTTACTGTTAACCATTGCACTGCTTTCAATTTTAAATATTGTAAAGTTCGATGGTATTAACTTTTTTTTTTATAGAAGAGGGGGCAAACGAGCATGCGGCTCACCTGATGTTAAGTGACTACCGCCGCCCATGATCAACCGCAACACCAGGAGAATTGCGGGTGCGTTGCCGGCCCTTTAGAAAGGAGTAAGCTCTTTTCTTGAAGGTCCCCAGGTCATATCGGTCCGGAAAAATCACCGGTGGTAAACTATTCCACAGAGAGGTTGCACGTGGAAGAAAACTCCATGTGAAACGTACAGTGGTGGACCGCCAAGCATCCAGATCGTGTGGATGGTATCGAGACGTTTGCCGTGTAGTGCGTTCACGAAATTTGGTGGCTGGGATTAATCCGAACAATTCCTCAGAGCACTCTACGTGATAGATGCAATAAAATACGCAAAGAGATGCAACATCTCTTCGCAGCGCCAGTGAATCGAGCCGATCGGAAAGCACTCGGTCGTCGACGATTCGAGCCGCTCTGCGCTGGATGCGGTCAAGTGGAAGGAGCTGGTACTGGGGAGCCCCAGCCCAGAGATGGGAACAGTATTCCATGTGCGGCCGAACCTGCGCCTTGTAAAGTTGCAGGCGGTGTGCCGGCATGAAATACTGTCCCGCTCTGCTGAGCACGCCAAGCTTTTTAGAGGCCAATTTGGCCTTCCCTTCCCAGTGACCACGAAACTGCACGTCACTCGATATGTCGACGCCGAGGATTCCGATACTGGCTGAGGCAACAAGGGGAGTGCCTTGAAACTGAGGGTATACGACAAAGGGGTTCTTTTTAGCGGTTAACGCGCAAACTTGTGTCTTCTGGGGGTTAAACTGGACTAGATTTAGTCGTCCCCAATCCGAGACTCTGTTCAGCAAAGACTCGACTTCAGACACAAGTTTGTCCCGGCACTCGGAGACGTTTTCCCGAGAAATATTGGCTCGGCCGGTGTAAAGAGCATCACCAGTGCTGTCATCTGCATAGCAATGAATGTTACGGGTATGCAACATATCATTGATATGCAGAAGAAACAGCGTTGGCGATAGCACGCAGCCCTGTGGAACACAGCATTAATAGGCTTGCAATCGGAGCTTGCACCGTCTACAACGACCTTGATGCTCCGATCTGCAAGAAAGATGGTGATCCAATCGCACAATTTCTCGGGAAGCCCATAGGAAGTGAGCTTCGAAAGAAGCGCTTTGTGCCAAACCCGATCGAAGGCCTTCGCATTGTCCAAACTAACGGTCAATGCCTCCCCCTTGAACTCTACTGCCTCCGCCCATCTGTGAGTGAGGTAGACCAGAAGATCACCAGCTGACCGACCACGGCAAAAACCGTATTGGCGGTCACTAATCAGTTGGTGATCCTCAAGGTACCTCATGAGCTGGCAGTTTACAATGGACTCCATTGTTTTGGAGAACAAGGAGGTGATGGCGATTGGCCGGTAGTTGGACGGGTCTGAGCGGTTGCTTTTTTAGGGATCGGGTGGACGAAAGCCGTCTTCCATGATTTTGGGACTACGCCTAGGGAGTAGGAGTACCGGAAAAGACGCGTTAAAACCGGTGCCAACTCTGGAGCACACGTCCTCAGCACAATTGGGGGGATTCCGTCAGGCCCACTCGACTTGTGGAAGTCCAGGGAGAGGAGTGCTTTGCGAACCGAGCGCTGTGTGAACTGCACTTGCGGCATGGAGCACTCACACCGCGGGATGGTCGGCGGCGTACTGCCCCCGTCATCGATAGTCGAGTTAGACGCAAAGAAAGAGCCTAGAAGATCGGCTTTCTGCTTTGCAGTATGGGCCAGTGAGTCGTCCTCCCTGTGCAGAAATTTACTGCCATTTTCTTAGCACTATACTTAATGATCTCAATAGTATTTTCCAACGGATGGTTCTTAGGAGGATAACAGACAAGACAAAGATTATGTTCTAATGTTGTGTTACGTCATTTTCACAACTATGCCTGTAGTTGTTGGGAGCGTTATCCTTGAAATTATTGACACATGTGCTTTTTGAACTGAAACAAGCCTCAACCGTTGTACATAGTTCGACTTAGTTAATCCAACTTCGACCGGGAGGTCAATTGGCTGAGCAGCGTTTTATTTGGGGAGTTTGGGTTACGACACAACATCTCCTTTCACCTACTATTCAAAACATAAAAATAACAACCAACTAACGCTGTTTCTTCTGCATATAAATAATACGATGCAAAACGGAAACATTCATGCTATGCGAACAACAACACTGGTGATGCTTTATAACACCGGCCGTGCCAATTCCTGGGAAAACGTCACCGATTACCGGAACAAACTTTTGTCTGAAGTCAAGACATTATTGAACAAAGTCTCCGACTGGGGGCAACTAAATCTAGTCCAGTTAAATCCCTTGAATACATAAGTTTGCGTGTTTACCGCCTTAAAGAACCTCTTTATCGTATCTGTTCAGTTTTAGTGCATTCACCTTGGTGCCTCAGCCAGTATCGAAATACTCGACGCCGACACATCGAGTGACATGCAGTTTCGAAGTTACTTAGAAGAGAACGCAAAATTGCAAATTACAAAGCGCAGGTTCAGCCACACATGGAATACTGTATCCATCTCTGGGACTGATGACGTGACACTTTTGATACGGGCAAATTCTAGAGCTGAAATAGAGAGAGCGGCCTAATCTGCACTGAAGTTGGTATCATCGTGGGGAAAGAGGAGCCGTCTATCTTTCTCCTCCGCAAAGTCATGTACCATGACTATTAAAGGCAAGTTCCAGCTACCACCCGTCGTAAGGATGGGAATGGAGTCAGTTAAAAGCATTACGTTGACTAAAGTACTGGGTGTCACGTTAAATGTGAGTGTGCACACACAAAGCATATAGGAGAGAGGGCTAGGAGATGCTTGTGCGATGTTACGGGTGTCGGCGTCTTCTTTGGGCATGCGCTACCCAGCCCTCCGTGTTCTTTATAAGGAAGCGTATGCTCTAATAGAGACATATGCTATAGCCGTTTGGATTGGTCAGATGGAGTGCGCACGGACCTGCTGAGATCGCAGAGATCCTCCCTCGTGTTGTTCGCGAAGGGCTACAGGACGATACGTATTGTGGCGCTCTCGGTATTGGCCGGTGTCCTTTCGGCCGATCCGGAGGTAACTCGTTTTGGAGAGATTGACTAAGTGCGTAGAAACGCTAAGAATGGGGAGTTAAGCAGGTGTAAGCGCGAAATTTGGGCTGAAGTTATTAATGTATGGCAGGAACGATAGACGAACGAGACAAATGGCAGGGAATTATACTGCTTTTTTCTGGACGTGGCAGAGCGACTCAATGCAAATTGGGTCGTACTAACAAGTCTCACAAATCCTCAGTAGGCATGGATATTTCAGGAAGAGACTGTTCGTTTTGAAATTGGCTGAATCAAGTATGTGTGAGCGTGGAGCGGCTTACGAGGATAAGCAAAACGTTCTGTAAGAGTGCGTTCTTTATGATGACCTGCGGTGTAAGATGACGGATGGAATGGTATGCGGAAGGAATGGCCTGGTTTAATACCCGGAATTCATGGACGTCAGTAGAACTTTGGCCAGCTGCACCAGTTTGCGCACGGATGGCACACTTGAAAGACTGCCCGGAACCGAAGCGAAGACCAGCCCAGAACCAAAGGCGTGCTTTGTATGTCTAGCACAGAAAAGGAGAGCGGAAAAATGGGACAAGGAGTTGAATAACTTGTAGAGGTTCAAGAAAATGCCTGCGGGAAAGAGCCCAATGCAAGTACCACGTGCATCTCTCGAAATTCGGCCCGTATAACCGCTAGGTTCGTGAGGCCATGGGAGGTGGAGGATCGTTCCCATCTATGGAATGGGGCTCTTCAGTGCTAGTTTCTTCAATTTGATCGAAATCGGCGGTGACTGAATTCTTTCTGATCGGTTTGTGGAGAAATTTTGCGTCATTTTATCACATCTACTACGAGAAGTGCTCTGAGGAATTATTCGGACTAATTTCAACTGCTCAATTTCACCATGGCACATTGCTTCGTAACTCGCGATACCATCTATATCATCTGGATGATTGGTGGTCCACCACTGTGCGATTGAGAAGAAGTTTGCTTCCTCGAACAACTTTCTTGTGAAATTGACTACCACCAGGAATTTTTCCGGACTGATACGACTTAAGGACCTTCAAGAATAGAACCTACCTTTTTCAAATGGCCAGCAACGCATTTGCACTTCCCTTAGTGTTGCAGTTAATCATGGTCGGCGGTAGTATAAAAAAGCAGTGTGTGTTACTAGTGATGAACTGAGACATGGTTCTTCACTTCTGACCTAATGAGGAAGCTTAAAGTCGCTTAACAGTTTATGCGATGAGTTTCTCTGCGCAATAAACTTCGTGATGAGTGTATGATGTAATAGAACCAGAGTTACCGACAAAGCTAAGCGGATCATTAAGTTGAAGTAGGTATAGACCGGACATGTAGCTTGGAGAACCGACAATCAATGGCGAAGAAGAGAAAATTCTCAAGTGGCAGCCTCGTAGCAGTAACCGAAAGTTTTGGTGTAATAAGTTAAGGGTAGAGATAAGGCTATCGTACAAACTAAACAAACTATCGCTTTAACATTATGTTAAATACTCGCTTTTTCCACGGCTTTGCTCTCATTTACTTCAATCAACCAACATCCCTAATGTTTCATATGAAAATTTGGAATCACCTTGTTGTCTGTCATTATGTTTTTTTACTTATTATAAGCCAGTGATTGACTATAGTTCCACCTGGTGGTAAATGGTGAGTGAAAAGCCTAAAATGGTAAATCGCAGTGTCGTAGCGTAAAAAAAGCCTATTCACTCTTGTCTTGTAGACAAACAACTCAGATTGTATTAGGACGGAAAGATAGACGCCAGCAAATTATTCCACTCCTTTGCTGTACGCATTTAAATGTCGAAGAAAACCGTTTGGTTCCAATGCGTGGAATATCGACAGCAAAGGTGTGAAAACTCGCCGGCCGCTTCACCGTCCGATGGTGGAAAGGAGAGAGATGAATAAAAGCGTGCAATTCCTGCACACACTCACCAAAATGCATTCTATAGAATACCGAGAGAGAACAAGGTTGGTTTCAACCAAATCAAGGTCACCAATGAACCTCTCAGCGCGTCTCTTCACTCAGTCTAATGCTGCCATGTAGCATTTTGCAGCACCAGCCCATATGTGAATGCAGTACTCCATGCAAGATCAGACTTGCGCTTTATATAAGGTAAGAAGCTGCTCCGGCGTGAAGTACTGCTGCCAAGTTTCCTTGCGGCTGCTTTTTCTCTGAAATCAATAAACCACCCATAGTTGAGGTTGGAGAAAATTTTACCCTAAACAACTGAAGGCAGTCAGTGTACTCCAAGGATACATTCCGGAAGGCAGTAGCAAGGGTGAGCGGGCTCCTATTAGCGGAGAAAAGACACGTTTGTGTTTTGAAGGCGTTAAATCTCACGACATTGGCATCATCCCATTCGGAGACTGCCTGTAGTGTGATTTTCACACGCTCAACCATAGCCTCTCTATCAGACTGGATTTGATCCCGACTGCCTCTACATCTGTGCTATTGTCTGCATACCCATAGATGTCGGGCATAAGGAGATAATTAATATGCAGCAGGAAGAGAGTTGTGCAGAGAACGTAGCCTTTAAAAAATATCAGCGTCAGTCGCTACAGGATCGTATGGGCAAATCGACGACGACGCGGAGAGATCGTTCACTCGGAAAGTCCTTTACCAATTCAAACAGACCAGGAGATAAGCCGTACGATGTAAGCTTATCCAAAAGGCTTTGACGGAGTTTGACTCCTTCATAGGCCTTCGAGACATTAAGTGAAACAGGAAGTGCTTCCCCACTGTTCTCGAGTGCCTCGCCCATACGTATGTGGCATAGGATATAAGGTCCCCAGCTGACAGATATCGGTGAAACCCGTATTTCGGGTCACTAAGGAGGTCATTCTGTTCTAGGTATGCCATTATACGCTTCATAATCTTGCAGAGTAATTGCATTTAGCCGATAATTAGCAGGGTCAGCACGGCTACTTCTTTCAGGCACAGGCTGCACATTAGCAAGCTTCCAAGATTGAGCACTATTTCAGTTGTGATTGAGAGGTGAAACAAGCGCGTCAACACAGGAAACAACTCAGGTGCATATACCTTTAGAACTATAGCTGATATACCATCAATTCTACTAGCTTTGTTCACGTCTAGACTTCGCAAGGTTTTAAGAACCTCCTTGTTGATGATACGGACCTCCAACATAGAGGCACCGCAGTGAGGTAATTGTGATAGTACGCTGTGAATAATATTCAGACGCGAATAGCAAGCAAAAAGCGAAGCAAATAAATCCGCTTTCTCCTTAGGAGCATGCGCCAGTGAGCCATCTTGTTTTATCAGCGGAGGCATTGTAGATCGACAGAAGCTTGTCTTAATCGCTTTCGCGAGAGACCAGCGAGCTCTACTACCATATGGTTTGAAAGAGAATTTTGTAGGAATGCTTTTAATACGATCGAAACTAGCTTGCGGTAATGCCTTTTTGCAAGACTTGGCAAGTTGGTTAAAGGCTCTTTTCTTAAGGCTAACATCCGAAGCTTTGCGGTCTCGAGCACTGACCCAGGATAAGTACGCCATGCCTTTGTGTTTTTCTGCACGAGTGCATTCGGTTTTGAACAATGGACGGGTTTTACCATCAATGGGCACATCACCAAGGGAAATGAAATACTCCATCGCTTGACGTATCACATCGGTTGTGGTATCCGCGCAGCTTGATGGATCTTCAGACGATACGCAAACATGTCGTTAAGGATAAGATGCAAAGAAATGCCGCACCTCATCCCCATCTACTGACTTGTATCGCCACACTCGCCGCAAACCGTGAAAATCGTAGCTGGGAATATAACGACTCAGATTTCACCAGACAGTGGTCAGAAGTTCCCAAGAGTGAGGTAACCTTAACGTTGTACCTAAATGGATCGGTCATAAGCAAAGGTCAAGGCATTAGGCTATGTGCCCATCCACATCAGGTACTCTAGTTGCTTTTTGTGCCAGTTGGGAGAGTCCCAGCGACAAGGCGAAATTCCACACCTCTCTCCCAACGTGGTCGGTCTTCTGGTATGGGAACAGCCAGTTCTAATGACAGGAATGATATCTGACTGTGAATAATGTTCTCTGAGACTTGATAAAATTCTTTCACTGCGTCCCTTTTTTAGATATAGCCTAAATTATAATATGTTTCAACAAAGATTTTAATTTAATTTATTACATTAATTCAATTTTTAGGACCGTCGTGGTTCGCGTTTAAGCATGCGTCCGCCATCGAGACAAGCTAGTCAGCAGGAATTAAGACCTCACTCGCCTAGTCCAGGTATATCAGCAAAGTAACCTCGAACTATGTCATCCACAACATATTTTAATTAAGCTCATGGCTTCCTTAATATTAATATTTAAATCGCTTCTTTTATTAACACAAAATCAAAATCGATAAATGTACAATTTTTTTTTTTCAAAAATTAATTTTTATCTTTATTTTAAAAATAAATATGAATAAAACTTTACGTAACGATTTATACCATATTTATAAATATTTTTATTATTACGGCGTATAATGCGTATTTAATGCATATAAAATAACTTATCATTCTTCAGTTCCCGATTACCGCTCTTGTTCAATGTTTTATATTATATTATTCCATCAATTTGTACTGTTATTAAAATGTATACATGATTTCATATACCTACAGCACGCCATCATCAAAGCCATCAGCTACACCGAAAGTCCTCAGGTTACTTTAATATTTCATTTTGCCTCATCTGCCCCACATTGTCGAATTAAGTTAGGACACACACAGTTTAGATATTATAGTATTGTTTTTAATGGTAGTAAAAACTTGACGTTGTTTTAGATCAACAGAATTAATATATTTTGCAGTATCATTTTATTGATATATTTTACCCATTTAAAATATAGAACAAGAACAAGATTTGGATTCTTTTTATAATTATATAATTTTAAAAAGTTGGACTTCTTTTACGATAACTATTAGATAAGAGACAAAAATTGTTTGTTGTGAGATAATCTGTTCATAGTATAGTGTTAAAATTTCGCATGGTCCATGAGACAATACTGAAGAACATAATATTATTCTGTTCATTTACATCCTTATTTAAATACTCCGAAAGTATTGTTTGATAAAAAAGAGTTTCATTAAGATAAAGATTGATTTTAAGCTTAAATTAAAAACAATAAAATTTTTGGAGATCATATAGAGATTTAGCCGTTTTTGAAAATGCTTGTAGATAGATAACGGTTGAAGTTTGACCATATCGATGCAGCTTTTAAATAGCATGGTATTTCTATAGAGATAATTTAAAGCATGCTTTAATTTTAGCATTAATAGAACGAATGAGCACTTCTGATTTTGTTTATATTCTGCTTGCAGGATCAAGGCGTGGGTCCCGAACAAGTAGTGGGCATTCAGCTACATCCTTAAGATCGGCTACTCTTCGTTCACCTACTGCTACCGGACCAACATCGGTCACCGTAGAAATTCGGGCTCCTGATTCGTAAATAAAATACAAATTATTACCGAAGTTGATTAACGAAATTTAAAAGAAGATGTATTTAAATTGGATTAAATGACTAAGAGTTAACTGAGATAGTTATTATATTGAAATATTAAGCTTTGAGAGTACAAGGAAATAAGAATTATACGGGGTCCGTATTATTGACGTTCGAGGTTAAGAATTTAGTCCAAAGTTTATAATATATTGATTATCGTATTATTAAAAAAAGCTTACACACTTAAAAAAAGACCTTTTGCTACTTCTAAAGCAATAATTTTGTGCACTATTATAATATAATGCTACAATATCAGCCACTGATGAAGTGCCTCTAAGTAAGAATGCGTGATGTTTTTCTTTCCTAAATTAATGATATAATTATATTATAAAATATGGATACAGATTATATAATAGACACAAATTCACAATTATACAAATTGAGTCACATTTTAATCGTAAGTGTAGACCACAAATTCAATGTTATTCATAGAAGTTCCAGAATAGAGTTAAATATTAAGCTTATTTAGCAATAGAATAAAGCTTTTTGGCAACTCAGTAGTACAATAGTTCATAAATATAATAAAAATAATAGTTCAAACCTTTGTATAACTTCAACAGAAAGTTTTTTATGTTCTTATTATTAAATTAATGCTAGTTATTTTTTTAAATTTCCTGCCTGAGAAATCCTGTAATGTATAAGATTGCAAATGTGTCTACGATGGTGAACCTGAATATTATTAGTTTACTTACAGGGACCATTTCCTATGGCGGGAGTGATCTAAATTTTGAATTAAAGCGGATATGATAAAATCTGAAATAAAACGTTTTTCTGCTGCATTAGATAATATAAGAAAGTATTTCATATAAAAGCTTTATTATCTAAAGCTTTGTAAGGAGGACTTAGACCCTTAGATCTTTTCCACAAACGTGGATTCGTAAGTATAGAATAAGAATATATTTTGGATTTTAGGTGTAGTATTTACCATATTTCTATATTACTTGTAGAATGTGTAAATCGGGGAAATTTACACATTTTAGATAAGGCTTCACTGCACTTAGGAAGCTTAGACCAAACAAATTTGCAATACGCACAAAGGTTTGTCGTTTATTAATACGAGATCGAAGTTCTTATTAAAAATTGTTTTATTCATTTATTTATAATCACTGACTTTTGAACGAATGTGAGGGTAAATATCATCTTTATTGTCGATGCATGGGATGTACCTTAATTAAGGGGAAGAATTGAGGTACATTCCTCCATTATTAACTCCAAATAAAATCTCACGATCTATGAATTAATCTGAAACATAATGATGCTCACTAAAATACGTATATACTATTTCAAACACTGTGCTAATTCATTTAAGATATTATGCTGTAATTTACCTTTATTAACTTTTATTATAACTTATACTTCTCAAATGTTGAGTTTTTTTTACCTCACCTATTTTATTAAACAGTTTTTATAGGAGAGGGGGCAAACGAGTATATGGCTCGCCTGTTGATAAGTCACTACCGCCACCCATAAACATCTGCAACACCGGGGGAATTACAGGTGTGTTGCCAGCATTTTAGAAACGAGTAAGCTCTTTTCTTGAAGGAAGTTGAAAAATATCTAGTGGTAAACTATTCAACAGAGAGGTCGTACGATAAAGAAAACTCCTAGTAAAACGTACAGTGGTGGACCGCCAAGCATCCAGAAGGTGTGGATGATATCTGGAGTTTTGCCGCAATGTGTGTTCGTGAAATTTTGCGGCTGGAATTAATCCGAACAATTTATCAGAGCAGTCCCCATGGGAGATGCGAAAAAAAATACATCGGCTCGATTCGTCGATTCATAATTAGTAAAGCGAGCCGATCGGGTAGGACTCGGTCGACGACGATTCGAGCTGCTCCGCGCTGTATGCGGACAAGTGGAATAAGCTGGTACTGGGGGAGCTTCAGCTCAGATATGAGAACAGTATCCTTTAATATACAGGAATTGTATATTACTACTACTAAAATGATTATGATGTATATTATTATTACTAAAATGATGATAATATTAATAAAATGATTAATATTATGCTCAAATCAACAAAGAAAGAGAGTCAGCGCTCCGAAAATTGTAAGTGACGTAAAAACCAAGTTAAACTCGACTTATCGTAAGTATGCACACTCACACACATTCGCTTAAAATCAGTTGCAACGAACAGCGATGTTGATGGTTACAACTGTTTAGCTACATATGTGTTCGTCAAGAATAGTAAACTTATTCGGGCTGTGAAAAAGATAATAGAAGCATACGCAAAAGCATGGCTTTTGTGTCACTTGAAAAGTGATAATTTGACAATTGGTATAAAAGGCGTTTTATATTTAAAAGATATTTCTTATAATTATTTCTTATATACACGCGAATATTACCACATAAAAAATGTAGTATTAAACGCGACAAAATCCGCAAAAGTGGTTTTGTTCAACATGTATTATTTACGTTTACATAATCCTCATGATTGCAATCGCTTATTCCAAAACCATGTCGATTTAACGTCTTTGCCATACGAGTATATATCTATTAATAATAAGGATTTTGGAAGCTAAAAATAGACGAAACACCAACGTGTAAATTTTTTCTCTACAAAGAAATTCGTTTGAGAACAGTTTCATGAAATAGTGCTAAACAACTTTAAACATAATTATTATAATAAGGATGTAAATAATTATAATTCAAATTTCAATCATTTTTAACACGTTTTTAGTCCTGAACTATATAAAAAATTTCAAATCTCTAACTCAACGGGAAGTTTTGTTTAAAATCAATAACTAAATTTGTATTGAACAAAAACACACAAACAGATAGACAAGCAAGCGAGCTACAATTTCGTTATCATCCAATTCTGAGATTTTAAGTTTTATACTTTCTAGTTCAAGAGGTAATATTAAAATCAATTGCAAAATTGTTTCCAAGCAGGCAAGAAAGCGAGTTAATAAAAACGTAGTAAAATTAAATTGTGTAATTTTAAGATAGGACCTTTAATGTAATGCATCTCAGGGAAGTTTTTTCAACTGTTAACAAGGAAGTATCATTGTATATTATTAGCTTATGATGGTTAAATAGTAAAAAGTAAAATAGGTGGATGGTGAACCCAAGAGTAAGGTCAGCCGTTTTTTTTTCTGAATAGCAATAGCTTTGCAGTAACAACAGCAGAGTAACGTTGCCGTGGAATTCACCAGTGATAATTTCTGTTTTTGGAAAAGCTTCCAAAATTTTTTTTTGTCCCACTACAGCTCAGAAGAATTTTTCGGTGTTTGGCCAATTGTATCGCACTTTTGATACTGCGCCTCGTCTCCGGTCTGAGCGTTTTACGTCAAGCTCCAAAGGTTTTTTTAATCCTAGTTTTATTGGATTTGTGACTATAACGGTAATGCCAGTCTTATCATTCCCTTAACTATTTTATACATATATATTATACACCTATATCTTTTCTATAATATGCCAGGTCATAAACGGGATGGTTATAGTGCCATCTATCGGAAGCCATGAGATCTTTTACCACAGACGTCTCTTACTATACCCACGGAATTAGACGGGGCAAATGTGACGGATTCTTTTACACTTTACGAAAAGAGCACACTCTCACAGAATACTAGCGTTAAGTTAGTGTAAAATATTTGCACCATATGGTTTACAAGACATAGAGACATTGCGGCAAGTATTTTAAATATAAGACGGTATGACAACGTGAGAAATATAGACATAAGAAGCAAAACGAATGTAACTGACTACGAGAATATACAGTTAGCACTTAGGCTAAATTTAAGTTAGGCTAGCTACATTGCAAGGATGTAAAAAGAAAGATAGACTAAAGTAGTCACGTTTTGATGTGGCCCACCGGGATCCCAAAGGTACGGTTGCTCTAAAGTAACGTAAACCGGCACCATCGTAAAAGTAGAAAGAATCGGATAATAGTTAAGAAGGGGAAGATGGAAAAAGCTTATTTTAAATGGCAACGTTTAATCGTACAGCGGTTAGATAGCTTAATAACGCCTAAAAAGACGACATGATGATTGGTAACAATACCAAACCATAAACCATTTCATCGTGATCCTCACGTTCATTGCCTTTCCCTTTTTTAATTAGCTGAGTCAGATGAAGATGTAAGAGTCGCATAGACTAACGGCGAAAACATCTCGAAAATAGATATGTTGCAAACCGGCAACACTCATTGCTATGAAGAGGACAGCACTGGTGATGCTCTGTACACCGGCGGTGCCAACATTTCTCGGGAAAACATTTCCGAGTGCCGGGAAAAACTTGTGTCTGAAGTTGAATCTTTGCTGAACAAAGTCTTGGATTGGGGGCGACTAAATATAGTCCAGTTGTCGTATATCTTTCAGTTTCAAGCCACTTGCCTTGTTGTCTCAGCCAGTATTGGAATCCTCTCAACTATCGTGTGACATGCGGTTCCGTGGTCACTCGGAAGAGAAGGCCAAGTTGGCCTCTAAAAAGCTTGGAGTGCTCAGCAGAGCGGGATAGTATTTCATGCCGGCACACCGCCTGCAACTTCACAAGACGCAGGTTTGGTTTGGGCTCCCAGATCTTTCCACTTGAATGGAAATAGCTCGAATCGTCGACGACCGACTGTTTTCCGATCGGCTCAGTTCACTGGCGCTGCGAAGAGATATTACATTTCTTTGCATTTTATTTTGCACATACCACGGGGACTACTCTGAGGAATTGTTCGAATTAATCCCAGATGCCAAATTTCATGAACGCACTACTCGACAAACCTTCCAATACTATCTACACCATCTGGATGCTTGGTGGTCTACCACTGCACGTTTCACTAGGAGTTTTCTTCCGCGTACGACCTCTCTGTGTAATAGTTTACCACAGGCGATTTTTCCGGACCGATAACACCTAGGGACCATCAATTCTCCTGGTGTTGCGATTGTTCGTGGGCGGCGGTAGTCACTTAACATCAGGTGAACCGTACGCTCGTTTGCCCCCTCTTCTATATAAAAATATGTTTTCGTTGTAATACTTACATTATTTGTATAGGTCACCGAAAATCAAATACAGCATGTTTGTATGTTTGAGCTGGCCAAAAGGCTCACCTGGATTCCCAGGTGAGCCTTTTGGCCCTATGTCACATTGAAATCGATGTTAACAAACCTCTAATTCTGCGACTCTATACGTGCTAATCGACACTGATGTTATGGAGCGTATTCTATATTATATATTTTATTTTTTATTTGTGCAAAATCATATCGAAAATGCTAAACGAGAAAAATACACGCTTCCTTAACCCTTGTATTCATCTAGTAAGCACACTTATTCAAATCCTACGCAGCGTTGTGGTTAAGCATTACTGTGCTGCTAGGCTGCGGGTTCAAATCTTACATGGAACAAGTGTTTGACGTGCAAGTGATGGTTTCGGATCTGGAAGTGTGTCTTTGTGCAAATATACGGCATATAAACCGCCTACATGATACAGGAAATAATATTAATATGGCTAAAATTAAAAAGAAAAAAACAAAAAACACAATTTACTTAATCAATAACAGCAGCATGAAAACATTTAAGCTAATAAAACCAAACGAAACAAAGCAGCATTAAGCTGCTATTTCACTTTGTTATACTGTGACAGCATAGTCCTTACTCGGTTACACTGAATCATTAGTCCTTCAACCTAATATAACAGCAGCCTGGCTCTAGCTCTGAAGTGTAGGGCAGTCCCCCACTAGATGGTGTAACGACCTGGCAAACCATACAGGAAGACGATGGGTGCTGATGGCTCAGGGCATAGCTTTGTGGCATTCCTCGCGGGAGGCCTTAGTTCAGCAGTGGACTTGTGAAAGTCTGTGATGAATGAAGGAATGAATAAATGAATTAATGACTCCTACCACGTATATAGCAGAACATAAAAAACTAACCCGCTGCTCCGCCAGCGTTTATTTAAAAAAAAAAAACGACAAAACATTTGTTACTGAATTATTATAACTATAATTTGCAGATTTCTACTTATGTTATAGTTTTTATATATCATTTGAATATGCTTCGCTTAGTAGGTGTCGCAAAACGTTTGGCCCTTAAAATACGTGAGCAAGTGACGTATAGCTGACCATTGAAAAACATGCCGTATCTCAAGATACCATTACTTTCAAGATCCAAAGGGTGGCAGAGGGGGGAGTCCAATGTTATCTTATGTTATTAGTTTTAGTAGTTAGTACATATCGAAGTTATTTGGTTTAGTTTAGATATCGAAAGCTTTCGATTGGGTCTCACACAAAGCGTTTCTTTCAAAGCTCCCATACTGTGGGTTTCCCGACAAATTGTGCAATTTTGTCACCTGTTTCCTTACTGTTCGACGCATCAAGGTTGTAGTAGACACAGTTACAAGCCTATTAACACTGGTGTTCCACAAGTATGCGTGCTGTCAACAACGCTGTTTCTTTTGCATATGAATGATATGTTGCAAACTGACAACATTCAGTGCTATGCAGACGATAACGCTGGAGATGCTTTATATATCGGCCGTGCCAATATTTCTCGGGAAAATATGCTCAATACCGGGACAAACTTCTGTCGGAAGTCGTGTCTTTGCCGTACAAAGTCTCGGATTGGGGGCGACTAAATCTAGTCCAGTTCAATCCTCAAAAGACACGACGTAGTCCGTTTACCGCTAAAAAGAACCCCTAAAAGAACCCCCGTATCTCCTCAGTTTCAAGGCACCCTTGCTGCCTCGTTTAGCATCGGAATCCTCGGCGTGGAGATATAGAATATTGTGCAGTTTCGTGTTCACTTGGAAGGAAAGGCCAAATTGGCTTCTCAAAAGCTTAGCGCGCTCAGCAGAGCGAGACAATATTTCATACAAGCACATCGCTTGCAACATTACACAGCGCAAGTTCAGCCTCACATGGAATACTGTTCCTATTTCTGAGGTGGGGCACCCTAGTGCCAGCTACTTTTACTTGACGGCATCCAGCATCTCTACGCTTCAAATTGCGCTACGCTAAACTGTGATCGAGTTTCTGATCAGGTCAGTTCACTGGCGCTGCATAGGGATGTTGCATCATTTTGCATTTTATATATCGCATCTACCAAGGGGAGTGCTCTGAGGAATTGTTCGGATTATTTCCAGCTGCCAAATTTCACGAACGCACATCGCGCCAAAATTCACGATACCATCCTCACCATCTGGATGTTAGGCAGTTCACCACTGTGTGTTTTCTTCCACGTACAACTTCTCCGTGGAAGTGCTTACCACCTGCAATTTTTCCAGACCGATACGACTTAGAGACTTTCAGGAAAAGAGCTTACTCCTTTCTAAAATGCCGGCAACATACTTGCAATTCCGCTGGTGTTGTGGGTGTTCATGGGCGGTAGTCACTTACCATCAGGTGAGCTACATGCTCGTATGCCCCTTCTTCTTTTAAAGGTTTAACCTAGGGATTTGTTAATTGTAACCGTTACTTTGACGAGAATTGTAATCGTTCAAAAAATTTAATATTTGGTTTTTTGGTATAATAGGAATGCGTAATATGAGTATATTCTTCCTTTGGCTTATTCTGATAAAATCATTGCTTTTTGTATTGCAATGCAACGAAATAATTAATTTAAGCAGTTGAAATTTAAGGTTCTATACTATTAGAGATAATGCACCGCACGCGAACGTTATTTCAATTGAGTTAAATAGTCCAATATTTTTTTATACCAAGACATTGGTATAATGTTTAATTCGTTAGTACATTTTACAGTTCTATATAGTATTTGTAAAAGAGTGCACGACAAAAAGTAACATTTACCTTTTGAAGAACCTCTTTTTCAAATATGTAACCTTAGACATATTAAGCTTTGTATTATATATTATTCAAACATTATATTATATATATGTATATATATATATATATATATATATATATATATATATATATATCATTCATTTGGATATTTATTTACGAAGTTTATAAGCATGTATATGCATAGGGCGGACTTAATGCCACATGGCATTAAGTCCGCCCTATGTACCCTTTAGCTTAAGGTGTTACGTGTAAGTTTATAAATAAATAAATAATATTGTTAAGTTTCATCAAAATCCGTTCAAAAGTTTTTGCATGATTGTGTAACAAAAATCCAAACATCCATATCATCATCATACTTTCACATTTGCAATATTAGTTATTATTATTTTTAATAAGTAGAAAAGTAGGGTGTATAATGTACATATCTAGAATTTGGTTACGTATATGCAATACAACACCCTAATAAAGAAGAATAAAAAAAACATAACTTCGGTAACTTAAAGTACTTGAAATCACATACCTGTTATTAGTTTTATAAATACTACCACCGTCATACAAAATTTCAACACCGTGCTCGTTAAAACTTTTCGTTTTCAGTTACAAATAGTTAAAAGTTTTCTCTTAAATATTAATTTGCATTCAGAAAAGATCACGACGTAAATTGTGCTATAAATATTATTATTTATATTCACTCAATCCCAACGTATCGTATCTGACATAACAACTATATAGGACGGAGGGAATGTAGTTTACATTGCGTTGTTAGAGACGCCTTTTGAAACCTATCTATTTGAAACCTAATTTAACTTCCCGATATGAAAATTAATGATTTTCGAAAAATCGGGAAAATAGAGTCTTCATCATATCTGGACGTTTCGTGATATTCATTCGTTCATTTTTGCGATGATCCTTATGTCCGTATGTGTGTGTGTGTGTGTGTGTGTGTGTGTGTGTGTGTGTGTGTGTGTGTGTGTGTGTTTACGTGTGTACGTGCGTGTGTGCATGTGTGGGCGCGCGTGTATGTGTGTGTGTGCTGTTGCGTGTGTGTGTGTGTGTGCGTGTGTGTGTGTGTGTGTGTGTGTGTGTGTGTGTGTGTGTGTGTGTGTGTGTGTGTATGTATGTATGTAGCCATGTAACACCTTGTAACGCAGTATCCGATCGAAAAGTGGCTTACGGCATCTGAATGGACCTTGTTGAACTTAGATTTACTGTAAATTTAGGCTGAGTCGACACGGTAAAGTTAGTTAGTTAGTTACAGCCTATATACGTCCCACTGCTGGGCACAGGCCTTCTCTCATTTCTGAGAGGGTTTTAGGGCAAGGAATAGTCCGCCCCGCTGCCCCAATGCGTGTTGGCGAAGTTCACATGTCTTCGAAAATATTTTTTTCTTATTTCTCAGACATGCAGGTTTCCTCACGATGTTTTCCTTCACCGCCGAGCACGTGGTAAATAAGCACTTAAAATTGCAATTAACAATTTCATTGATGCCGGCGGGGATCGAACCCGGTTTGCTCGCGTATTGTGAAATTTACAGCGAGCGCTAACCATCTGAGCTACCACGGCTCTCGACACGGTAGATTCTGAAAAATATCAAGAGTTCTAGTTATTCAAATTTAAAAAAATATTTGTTTTTTTAAATCTCCGACAGCTTTGCCTTGATCAATTATATTATCTAATCAGCTCTTTTACCTTAAATAGGGTGTCGATTGCTGCATCCCCCATCGCTATCGATAGATTCATTGGAGTTATATCGTATGGTTGAAATAAATGTCGAAAAAGAGTTTTCGAAATTACTCAAAAAATTATAACAATTCTATTCTGGAGCGTCGAAACAAGTGAAATTTGAAGCGCTTTTGCATTTAAAATTAGCGGGCAGTTGCAGGGATGCCCTGTAGGGTGAATCGTATTTTTTTTTTGTATTTAATTTACGCGATTTTCTACAATGGAAAATCTATATTAATGTCATCTTTTATAAAATGGGTTATAATATTTCCATAGTGCTTACTTACATTTAATTTTACAAAAATACCTTACCTTAGAAATTAAAAATTTGGACATGAAATTTTTAATGTAACTGTGGCGGCGCTGTCGTCGCGCCGCAATCGATACACACCGAAGCCTAAATCACAGATCACAGAACATTTCCAAACTATCACATGGAGTGTTGGCCGCTCCCCGGGCAGAACACCTTGCCCGGCGGGAGATCTCCCCTTTTCTTTCTACGGCCACAGTGGTAACCACCCGACGTGATCTGAACACGCAACCAACAACCTTCGGAAACTTCAAGCTTCATCATCGTCATAGAAAATAACTGCAAGCCATCTAGCTTCACAAGGTTCATCGTAGCACTAGAATAATAATGCTTCCTACTCTCTGCGCTATACAGTGTTTAGCACGGCTCTGAGCCTTACTGCTCGCTCCTGCTTCACGGCACTCTCGCAGATTACTTGCCTTCTTCTCGACTCACTGCAGACGACAAGGCAATCTCCTGGCACTTGCACATTCCTCGGCAATGAGGCTGCACTATCGACTTCCGGTCTGAGCAGGGGGGTGATGTGGCGGCACCGTAGTCACGCCTCTAGCGAAACACACCGAAGCCTAAATCATGCTATTAAAATTCGGAATCACAAAACAGTATATATAGAACATCTCCGAACTATCACACGGAGTGTTGGCCGCTCCCCGGGCAGAACACCTTACCCGGCGGGAGATCTCTCCTTTTCCTTCCACGGCCACATAACTAAGACGACATACTCGTTACTACTTGCTTCATTGTTGCACCAGCATTACAACCATTCATAATTCCAATCCTTAACATAGTTCTTCCTCAGAGAACGCCACAAAACTTATAATACAACTAAAAAAGATAAAGTGATTTCCACATTTTAACATTTTTGGAGTCGGTTCCGCAACTCTTCGATATCCTTGTTCCTGTGTCTTGGAAACTGTGAGTTAATTCTTGACGACTAAGGCTGTTTCAAACGAAAAATCAGACTCAAAAGATATATTAATAATCTTCAGATACAATGATCTCATACTATACGGGCTTTGTGTAAGTACTGCCAATTATTTCCCTAAATGAGAAGATATTTTTTACTAAAACTTCAACCTAAGAAAGAATTGCAGGGGCATTCACGTTTTAAATAAGCAGCTTTGCTTGTATTTCATTCAAATACTTGCTTCTCGTGGCTTTGCTACTGTATAATGTTTGTTTAAGTTCCTTTGGAATATATATACTAGGGAATGTAATAAAATATTAGTTATATAACGTGAACAAGCATTAGTTTATTACAACCGTATAGTGGTTGTATATGAATAGTCACTACCTCATAACGTAACGTGGGTGTCATAAGAGGTGACTGAATAAAACTGAAAATAGGGGATGGCCAAGAGCATCAATCTAATAACAACTCAAAATATTTAAAAAAAACTAGGATTGATTACCCGCCTTCTAAGCGTGGCAACTTTGGTAAAATCTTTGGTAAAATGTATGTTTGATTGCCTCATTGGTAGCTTTCGTGGCCTATGTTCAGCGGTGGACTTATAAATGCTGTGACGGAATAGATAAAGTTCATAGCACGCATATTTAATCTAAACTAACAATGGACCGTCTTCATATTGCGCCATATTAAAAAGTGAGAATTTATAGTCCTCTTGTCTGCCAGTTGTTTGTGTTGGTCATATATATTTATAGTCATATAATATTTTAAGATCTAAGATAATTGAAATTGCTTTTGATTATGTTATAGAGTTACTGAAAGAGAAGTTAGAAAAATAGAGTATATATATACATACATACATAAACACTCACGCCTGTCACCTAGAAAGGTAGGCAGAGACTACAGACTTACATTTGGTACGATCCTGACACACCTCTCTCGCCTCCTTCACATCCATACATACATCGCTCACGCATACATGCTCGTCGGTTAATATATATATATATATATATATATATATATATATATATATATATATATATATATATATATATATATATATATATATATATATATATATATATATATATATATATATATCATTGCAACATTTATATATACATGTGTTTCAAAAATTATTTTCAGAATCAAAAAATATTGAGAAGTAGAATTAGAGTGATCAGAGCTAATTAGTTTTTAATTCTTTAATAAAATGGATACAGTAAAGTGAAGAATGACAATAATCAATACACAGTTGTCTATTGATTATTGTCGTTCAATTAAATGTACGCTTTTTTCTTTACTATGTGAAGATTTAAGTATAATAATTAAACTGCATTAATTTAAGTCATTAAAATGGAATAAGAATGGAGCTTAAGAAACATTGTTACCAAAGGTAGTCCAAAGCGTTAGATCTGTGAACGAAGTATCGTTAATAACAACATTAAAAGTTTTGGTAACAGTATCAGGTGTCTTACAAAACTTTACTGCTGTCGTCCATTTTAAATTATTTGTTTGTTGTTCCCTTCGTGTATGTGAACTCAAAATAACAGAGAAATAGAGATGTTTGTAAAAAATAAGGAACCTAACTCGTCTGTAATGCCATATTACAAACTGAGGTATTTTCTAGGCAATAATTAATAGGCTTGTATTTAAGTTAGTGTGCTTTAACATCTTTCGTTACATCACCACTTACCTAATGGGAGGGATAATAGTCAAGTATTGGTTCATAATAGGAAAAAAAATACATTTTAAAATCAAACACCAAATACAAACGCATTTTTTTTCTTTTTACTACAAAAGTATGAAAAAAATTCTCAATCAAATCCATTAGATAAAACCTTACTCCCTCCACTTCTAGACATGTAAGTAATTTTTAAATTATTTGCGGGTAAGTACATATTTCTTGAAATACCAAACACAACAGTACCAACTTGGTATTATCGAAGGCACAACAGAAGGGCGCGAAGGTGAGTTCAGACCCGCGTAATGACCGCTCATACTGTTTCGAATGATCACCTGATGATTATATTTAGGTTGTTATATTTAGGTTGGGTTTTCTAATATGGGATGAATGGGTACTGTCGACTAGTGTAGAACTACTCTCTCACAAAATATTAGCGTGAAACAAACAGATATAATGCTGTGTTTCGTATAGTGAGTGTAGAAAATCGGAAATCCTGTTTAATGGTTACAAGACACTCCATTTTAGTCTTCAGCGGTCACAACGCATCTGTTTTTTGATTCTCAATCAACGATAGAAGAATAATCTATGATCCACAGATTCCATTTAAATCAAGTGGACTATGTGTTCGTTCTTTAAAATAAAACCATCAAACAAACACTGAAACCTCATCGGTCAGTGAGCAGAGTGCTTCGTGTGTGCCTTTATAGTAAAGACTTTAAAAAAATTGGAAAAATAAGAGGCATATCCTAACTCATATCCTAAGAAATAATATCTACCAGACCGAATTTCGGACAAGCCATTTGCGCAGGACAAGAATATAGGGAACAGAAGTACGCAAGTACAAGTGGACTCTTTATTTCCTCACTCTCCTATTCCGGCGCATCACCAATGGCTTTACGTATTTCTGAAGCACGCGGGTAAAGCACTGTCAACATACTGATAGGTTATTACCGACATTTTTTACAGAAAAACCAAATACCTAATCTGGTCTGACCTGGGATCTTAACCCGGTACCACAAGATCAGCAATCGTGCTAACGACCTTTGGATCAACGTTGCAGTTGTATCGTTGTAGTACTCTTTATACTACGTAAATAGCACACGGTACCTGTACCTTGACATGACTTTTACGGATTAATTATGAAGAAGAGTAATAATTATGCTTTATAGATGCAGGATCTAGTTCATATATAAATATTGGTTACGCAGAAGCGATTCGTGTATTTTAATTTTGTTTGAGGGTATATTTGCCAAGTGTTTATCCATCCTTTGACCTCATGTCCCTTCCGTACACACAGAAAGGGGAAAGGGGGGAGACTAGAAGGTTAAGCGATTCTCTCGACCGATGAGACGCGCGTCCGACCGAGGTGCTTTGGTGGGAAAGCCGAGGCAATATAGGCTCGCATGCTGCCCTCGAGCGGTCTCTTGCCTTCACACCGCTAGTCTAAACCGCACAACCTGGAGCAGTCACGCTCCAGAAGTAACCGCCTCACATAGTGTGAGATATCGTCGCGCACCGCCCTCTTCCGTCGTACCACTGGCCTGGATCGCATCTCTGGGGCGCCCCAGAAAAACCCACCTCACATCGCATCACCGCAACGGAAGCGTCGTCCGCGGCATCAGAATATATAGTAAGTGTGTTTCCTGTAATTTTGCTCCTACTTGAGCATTTTGTTTGTTAGTTAATCCGCCCCATTTTGTTTCTCCTAATGTGCTCAAGTAGAATTCCATCATAACCTTGGCAAACAATAGATTTAGAAAAGCGAGTGTATTATCCAAGGTTGCCGCGTGCCACGTCTGTCATCTTGTTGAGGCAAGGCTCGACCTGGGAATCGAACTCAGGAACCCCTAGGCCCGCCGCCCAAACATTTTTTTGGTCATTCGAGCGGATTTGGAACTGGTTCCCTGTAGCCTCATCGAGTCGAACTGCTGAACCAATTCCTAGGACAATACACTCTAATTTAATATTGGATATATTTATGTAGTTTTTGTTTTAGTTTATATTTTAATTTTGGTTAGTTTATTCGCATAGGTAAATATATACTTATTTAATTAAATAGTTAGACCCGCTTAATTTTATTTATCTTACCCGCTATTTGCAACATTATACGAGTTCTAAATTCTTACCTAGTCGACGCGTGTTTGATTGCAAGTGCAGAAAAAAAATTACTGACAAAGTTTTCAATTTAACGACGTAATACGGCACGATAAGACAATAGCGTATTGTGAGATATAGTTGTGGCGCATTGTGTTCATCTTCCAACGATGTACGATATTGTTTGTGATTAATCTAATATTAATGTTTCGAGCTTGAGGTTCGTGACAATAAAAATTGCCGACAGAATTACCTAAATTGACACTTTAATTTCCTTTACACAAATTAAAATTTAAAACACCAATAATTAATAACACTAATTCACTTTATTTCGCTCCGAAGCTTCGCTTGTCTCGCCAAATTCAATACTTCCTCGATTGCGTATTGCAGCGCCTTTATATAGGGCTCTTCCACGAAAACATCCAGAATATTCCAGAATATTCGAGTAAATACGCGCGCCAACCGACAAAGTGCAGAAAGTTCGAGTGTAGAGCTTTTAGAAAGTTAAGTTTATTTCTTCAATTTGATACTAGATGGCGCTGTCGGTTGAAAAATTAGTGATGTCATTTTTTGGAAAGCTCTCTCCTCGCTCTGTTGCCAGACACTAGATGGCGCTAGTGTCAGATGTCAACTTAGCCGCGCAACACTGCCCCCTCCTAAGACATGCTCATCCCGAGCATTATCGGCCCCATAATAACGCACCAGGCGATCCATATGGACGATCTTAGAAGTCCCTCTTGCGCCTTTCAGTATCCGGTAGGTTACATCGTTGATCTTGGTCACAATCCGGTACGGGCCGTCCCATTAAGCTTAAAGCTTAAGAGATTTCCCTTTGCTGCCGACTGGATTGTGCAACCACACTAGCGAACCTTCGTCGAACCCTTTGTTGTTCATTTTGCGGTCATACCGGGTTTTCATCTTTTCAGACATTTGCTGGCCTGATTGTCTGACGTGCTCGTAAGTGTCATTCATTTTGTTCCGCAAGTCATTTGCATAGTCGGTTATACTGCGTGGGGCTTTAGGTGTAATCCCGGTGATCAGGTCTGCTGGCAGCCGTAATTTTCTTCAGAAGTTTGCGAAAGCTGGTGTCACTGCTGTACTTTCGTGAACAGCGCTTCGATATGACAACAAAAAGGGTTGTATGTGTTTGTCCCAATCTCGTTGCCGATTGTCCACAACTTTTGCCAGGTACCTCTCTAATGTCTGATTAAATCGTTCTACCATTCCATCAGATTGCGGGTGATAAGAAGTCGTTCTTGTTTTATGAGTACCCTACCCATAACTCGACAAGTTTCCTGGAATATTTGAGACTCAACATTCCTTTCTTGATCGCTGTGAATCTCTAAAGGTACTCCACAACGACAGAAGACTTCATGAACTAGCTTATCAGCAACTGTTGAAGCATCTTGATTTGGAATGGCGAAGACTTCTGGCCACTTAGTGAAGTAATCCATCACAACCATGAAATACTTGTTACCGCTTTCACTCTCCGGAAACGGTCCCGCCACGTCAATGGCTATTCTCTCCTATGGTGCATCAACATTGTACAAGTTCAATGCACCTCTACTACGGGTCTGAGGTCCCTTTACATCCGCACAACTTGTACATTTGCGACACCAGTCCTCGACATCGTTTCGACAGTGGACCAAGTAAAACCGTTCTCGGATCTTCAGAAGAGTTCGTTTAACTCCCAGATGGCTTCCTGAACAATCATTATGGTACAGCTGTAGAATATCCGGCACTTTAGCTTTAGGGACAACCATTTGCAAATGACAGCTGTCTCCCCGAACTTTTTCCCATTTACGGCGCAGAACTCCATCCTGAAGCAGCAAGCTGTCCCATTGGGCCCAATAGCTTTTATTGGTCGAACTCATCGCTGAGACGTCGCTCCACTTGGGCTTGGGAGCACTGGCCTTCATGCATTCCAGAGTCGGCTTGATGTCCGGATCTTCCTGATGTGCATGTTGCAAGCCGTCCTTGAACTCGTTGCTGAGGTGGTCTGTCCTGAGCATCCTCACGGATACCATTTCCTTACTCTCCTGCCTAGTACAATGTTTGGAATCTTCAGGACAAGGTCTTCGTGACAATGCATCTGCGTTGCCATGAGATTTCCCGCTGCGATATTCGATCTCAAAGTCGTATTCTTGCAGTATTTCAAAACAACTCGCAACTTGTCCTTCTGGATTTTTAAGCTGCAATAGCCATTTTAGTGCAGCATTGTCAGTTCTTAAGTGAAAATTTAGTCCCAGAAGATATTTGCTAAAATGCTGCAACGACTTTACCACAGCTAGCAATTCGCGTCCTGTGACACAATAGTTCCTTTCCGGTTTTGACAACGACTTGCTGAAGTACGCTATCACGACCTCTTGGTCACCATGCCGTTGAGACAACACACCGCCAAGTCCTATATCACTTGCGTCTGTGTCAACTATAAATTCTTTGCTTGCATCAGGGTATCCCAAAATAGGTGTTTTGCACAGACGGTCCTTGAGCTCCTGAAATGCGATATTGCAACTTTCATCCCAGCAGAAATTTCGCTTCTCCTCGGTTAGCTTGTGCAGAGGTTTGGCTATATCTGCAAAGTTCTTCACAAATCGCCGGTAATAGGAGCACAAACCCAAAAATGCTTTAACCTGCGTTTTGTCTTTTGGAACCGGCCAATATTTGACAGCGACGATTTTCTCTGGACCCGTGTGGATACCTCTTTCGATACTACATACCCTAAAAAGTTAACTTGCCGTTTGAATAGTGAACATTTCTTCGGACTCAACTTGAGGTTGGCACTCTGAATCTTCATGAGCACGCGTCCCAGGTTTTGAAGGTGTTCCTCAAACGTCCGGCCTACGATGATGATGTCATCCAAGTAGACCAGACAGACATCGCCAATTAACCCGGTAAGTACAAGTTCCATCAGCCTTTCAAACGTTGCTAGAGCATGGCAGAACCCAAACGGCATTACTTTTAATTGCCACAGACCCTTCCCCGTCGAGAACGCAGTTTTTCCTTGTCCTTAAATTTCAAGGTCAATTTCAACCTGCCAATAGCCACTTTTTAGATCCAGCGTGCTAAACCACTTTACTCCTGTAAGCATGTCCAGCGTGTCATCAATTCTTGGCAAGGGATAGATGTCCTTCTTCGTAACGTCGTTCAGACGGCGATAGTCAACACAAAACCGCATGCTGCCATCCTTCTTCTTCACCAGCACCACTGGTGAACACCATGGGCTAGAGGAAGGTTCATTAACATCATCCTTCTCCATTCCTTCAATCATGGTTTCCACTTCCTTTTCACGTGCTACCGGCAATCTTCTCGGCCGCTGACGGATAGGCAGTTCTTCTCCTGTGTTTATTTTGTGTTGAACTAAGCCAGTCTTTCCTATGACAGCATCGTTTGATGAGAAAACGTCGGCATCCTTGAGTTACAACTTCTTCGCTTTGACCGTTTTGGTCGGGGAGAGAACGCTACGACAGTCTTCCAAAAGTGTGGTCACTCTCGTTTGTGCATCTTTGCTGGGGGTCTCCCTCGATAGATATTGGCACCGCCGTAACCAATCCACTTCCTCACAAGTACCAACCAGCGTGCCTTTTTCTATAATCTGTTCCCGGTCACAAAGTTTCAGCACACGTACTCCTGAGATGTCAGTGGTTCTGACCAAGGTTCGAGCTACTTTCCATGGAAGGTCATTGTTTACCCTTTCCACAAGTACACAACGGTGAGCTTGCCCATCGTTTTCGGGAAGACTAACCGGAACACTCGTTTCCGATCTCGGCGGAAGAACAATCTTCTTAATGCTGTACACGTACTCTGGTAACGCACCTTCCATAAAAAGTTCCTCCTGTCCACATTTCAAAACACCTTGCTTAACGTCTATCTCACAACAATTATTCCTCATAAAGTCTAGGCCCAGGATGCAATCGTCCATTATATCAGCCACGATGACATTATGCAGGTAGATCATGTTGCCTAGCTTCAACTCCATCTCCTTCTCTCCACGGACGGGTATACGCTGACCGGTGGCTGTCAACAAATTAATGCGTTCTCTGTTGTATGCGGAGTCCCCAAGGAACTGTCTTATAAGTTGGGAACTAACAACCGTGCGAGAGGCTCCAGTGTCTATGGTCAGTTTACACGGCATTCCGTTGATCTCGCCCATGATGATTAGGCTATTCCCATCGTGGGTTTGTGAGATCGAGATTCTTGGGGCTCTTTTAACATCAGCCAGCACTTACCCCGCAGTTCTGGCTTTTACTTATTTCCCTGCTGCTGCTGGGCGGGGCTGTTGGCCGCACTTCCCTCCCGAGATCGATCAACTTCCCTTTCTACAGTTCGCTTAGGGCAGCTGGATCGAAGATGGCCCCTTTCCCCACAGCCATAGCACCTAGGGCTGTATCCTTTGTTGCGGTCGCGAACTGTAGCTGCTGCAACCTCCCTGACGCGATGAAAACGACTATCCTGCCGCACGGCTTCCACCTCCAGTGCATGGGCCAAGGCGTCCTTAAGCGTCTCGTGGTGCCCGAGCCTCACAGCAGCTCTGAATTCCAGGTCGCGGATGCCATCGATGAATGTCTGCACCAGGTTCCCTTTAATGAGCGCAGGTACAGGCCGATATGCCTTTCGCACCAGCTTCTCCACCTCTAGAGCCCACTGCTGCAGGTTTTCGTTGATGCACTGCACGCGATCTTTAAGCTGCGCACGAAAGACGTGTTCTAGGTGGGCGTCACCATATCTCGCCTCCAATGCCTCAAGGAGTTGCTCATAAGTCACTTCCTCACCGAGAGCTTCCAGAACTGTTAAGGCCTGGTCGCGCAGGCCTAGTGTGAGAGCAGTCATGGCCTGACTTTTATTCCAGCCGTTCGCCTTCATAACAGCCTAGAACTGGATTTTGTAGGCTGACCAGGAAGAAGTCCCGTCGAACGGTGGCACCTTGAATCCACGTAGCGAAGGTGTAGTAGCTACTGCGGAGGCTGCAATACCATCTCCAAGTTTGAGTTCATCCAGCGTTTTCTTAACTTGGTTGATTTGGGTCTCAGCTTCTGACAGGCGGTTATCATGTTGAGCAATCTTATTCTTCACCTCCCTTATCTCTTTCCCGAAGATAGCGTGAAGGTCCTTCATGAGAAGCATCTGCTCTTCCCTATCGCGTTTGAGCTGCTCTTCTAAGCGACGGGCCTGTTCCTCCTGTCGCCGGCCTGTTCCTCCTGCTGCTCTTTCAACTGACTGGCCTGTTCCTCCTGTCCGCGCTTCAGCTGCTCTTCGAACCGACGAGCCTTTTCCTCCTGTCGGTTGGCCTGCTCCTGCAGCATCACCATCAGAGCACCTAAATCAGGTGCTGCAGATGCAGGAGCTACTGACGGACTGGCCTCCGCTGCCGGCGGCTGGCCCTCCGACGTCTGCGGCGTTGCACCACCAAATCTTCTCTGGTACGTCTCATGCTGGCGTTGACTGCGGGTACGGACACCCTCCGTTTCCTCCGTAGGTAAAATCGGCATGATTTATCCCACTTCTGACACCAATTGTTACGAGCTTGAGGTTTGTGACAATAAAAATTGCCGATAGAATTACCTAAATTAACACTTTAATTTTTTTTATACAAATTAAAACTTAAAACACCAATAATTAATTACACTAATTCACTTTATTTCGCTCCGAAGCTTCTCTTGTCTCGCCAAATTCAATACTTCCTCGATCGCGTATTGCAGCGCCTTTATATAAGGCTCTTCCACAAAAACATCCAGAATATTCGAGTAAATATGCGCGCCAACCGACCAAGCGCAGAAAGTTCGAGTGTAGGGCTTCTAGAAAGTTTAGTTAAGTTTAGTTCTTCAATTTGATACTAGATGGCGCTGTCGCTTGAAAAATTAGTCATGTCATTTTCTGGAAAGCTCTCTCTTCGCTCTGTTACCCGACACTAGATGGCGCTAGTACCAGATTTCAACTTAGCCGCGCAACATTAATTATAGTGATTCAAGATGGCAGTTAGTGGAAATGAAATTAAACTTAAAACTCATTACGCCAAGAGGGACGTACTCTTTTCACGTATACAATATATAAGTGATCACATAAAATATTAACGTAGATTCAGTGCGAGAAACTTTTTATGTGAAATCGAAACGGTGGACTCTTTGCGATCGGATTACGAAAATATATTATACAAAATTAATAGTTTAGAATTACAAATCGATCCTAAGTATACAGTAAATTATCAATCACTTCTATCATTTGAAGATATGTTGTGTCGCATAAAAAGGATGGCAAAGCTCTTTCAGTCTACATCCTAAAGCGAAGCAAAACCAGAAATCCAGGTACGCCCACGTGAATCACTTAGATTGCCCCCCATAGATATTCCGGTATTCAATGGAGATATTAAAACTTGACCGGATTTATAAATAGCTTTCAAAACACTTTACATATAAATCTATTGTTATCGAGCGCTGAAAGATTGTATTATTTTATTAGTAAATTGAGTGGTAAGGCACAGTCCATTTGTTTGGGTTTCACACCAACAGCAAACAATTATTCGTTAATATTCGAAACGCTTTAAAACAAATATGAAGATAAGCGAATATTAGCCTCTTCATATTTAGACCAGATATTCGATATTAAAGCTATATCATCCGCGAACATCACTGGCTTAGAGCAGTTTTTAGATAAATTTGTAGCATTGGTGGCTGCGCTCAAGAACCTGAAATTTAATGACCTTATGGATTTTTAATGACCTTTCTCCATATCGCCTTAAAGAAACTAGACTCGGACACCGTGCGTGCATTTGAAATGGAGCAACATTGCTCTGAGTTACCGTCATTCGACTCCTTAGCTTCCTTTGTACGAGATCAAATTAAAGTGATAAAGCGTTCCTCGAATGTCAAACAAGAAGTTAAGAAATGTGTCGATCGCAGACAGATCTCATCAACTAGGACCGCTGGACCTCTGACGTACATAACCGCTACGCCTACATCGCCTCATAGCGCCTGTGTTCTATGGAAGAATAAACAACACGGTAGTTTGTATAACTGTGCGACCTTCCGTAAACATTCACCCAGCGAACGTTATAGAATAGTAAATACGAACAACTTATGTTTAACCCGGCGAGGATGTGGTTAAAACAGTTACGTGGAGGTTGTGGAGGGTATGTTTGACCCCGTATTTCTATTGCAGCTTAGGTGGCTAAATCTTTATTTTTCCACAAATCATAGTGGATTATAACATAATTTGGATATTACTTTATAGATTTTGTTAAAAAACACACATATCATAGTATAAAATGTTCTTATTGTATTAATTTTAGAAAAGGCCTAAAAATTATCAACTTTAGCAAGACCCTGCATCCTAAAAATGTAAAAAAAATAAATCAAATATCTCACAACCACTATAATTAGTAGGTACATATTTAGAGATCAATTAGTTTCGCTTACAAGTTACTCATCAGCTTTAGAAACTACCCACTTCAATCACCTGTTATTGCAGCACATACTTGGCAGAACGAAACAGTGTGTTCTGAGCAAATGTAATTATGGCATTCTTGACACCTCTTTCGTATACCTGGAACTGATAGGCAGTTCTTCTTGGGATACTCCAATGAATTCTCTAATTCTTTTCCGCGGCGTTTTATGTGTTCAGTAACAAGCATACGGCCCAATGTTTTGATATAATTGCGACGTTTCTGGATTACCTGTGTATTAGATCCGTGTATAATAAATGCATTAATTCCAGCCATATTCAGTATTGCATAGAATACAGTCAGAGGCCATTTTCTTGAATTGCGGCTAACATCGTATGTCGCGGATAACTCATCTGAAACATCTACTCCACGTTTAGTGGAGATATAAAACCTGTTTATTTCAGATTTTTTTCTCTCTAGTCGAATGATCAATTTGAGTGTTGTAGTGGAGACCTGACATAAGTATAACAACTGATATTTTTTTAGTGTATAAATTATAAGTGTCACGTCCTTTTGCAAGCCAAACTTCGATGAATAGATGTCTGCATCGTCAGTGTTGGTAAATTTTGTTGGGATTTGTCTCTTATTTTTGCGTACTGTACCCACAGGGCTCAGCTTGTGCTAATTGAGTAGATGAGATACAAGTTAAAACCCGTTGAACAAGTTAACGAATGTCACATTGCGGCCAGTTATAGAAATAGGCAGTACTAGCACTGAGCTCACTCCAGTTGTCTGTCGGATGATGTTCTCAGACCATGTACGAACTTTTTGTGGGAGAGAATTATTCGACCATTTAGTAGTCAAGTTTTTTTCCGATAAAAGACGAATTCGTTACCTGGCTATCCGACTCTTCTTCTGCCAAGAATTGATTCTGAGTTCTTATCGTCGCTGTTATATTAGCTGCTTACGTTCTGTTCAGTATCACTATCTTTACTGCGTGCACTCAAATGATCCTCAATTTTGCTACCGTCTGACAACAAGTCGTCTTCACTGTCAGATTGCAAAAACTCTGACGTATGTGTGCGTTCAGAAACACCTGAAAACATAATTATAATCAATAACAAAGTACTTCCGAAACATTGTACAAAAGTGCTATATCGCGGTTGTGGCAGGGTCATATTTACCCTTTTTGACTTCGCGCACTTGTGACTCCCGTCACAGGCGCCGGCTGACTGTGTAGTGGTGAGCAGCGTGCGGACGGGACCCTTAGCTACAGCTAATGAGACGTTCAAAATCCATTGGCCACGGAAAAATAAACTACACTCGATTTTAAATTGAGGGGGTGAAATTGACCCCTCCACATCCTCACTGGGTTAAATTGCCTAAGTGATAGACATTTAGTTGCTAAATGCAATTCTAGTTCCATGTGTAACAAGTGCGCCAGCAGATATCACACGTTATTACATTTCGAAAGTTGCAACATATTCGCGTCGAGTAAATCGGACAAGGAAACTACACATACTAAAGTCGACGCTTCTAACGGTCGACCGAGTGACGTCGCCCTGTGCTCACTGTCGAATACGGGAACGCAGTCTCCTTCCACCGTGTTGCTGGGTACAGCCCCTATCGCAGTTAGGGATTCGCGTGGAAATGAACAAAGTGTTCGTGCGTTGCTAGACAGCGGATCACAGAGTAGCTTTATAACGCGACAATGTTGCCAGCGTTTAGGATTGCTAATAAATAAGATACCTTCATGTCCCATAGTCAAAGGCATCGGAGGTACTAATAAAACTAGCCAGGGCTCTATAAATTTGAAATTTTATTTTCGGCTAGATCGTAGTATTGACTTTAATATAAATGCATTAGTAGTAGATAAAGCCACCGAGCGTCTGCGAACCATTTCGGTCGACACCTCGACGATGATTGATTTTGAGAATTTGACTCTTGCAGACGACACTTAAGCCGTCGCCGGAGATATAGACATGCTCATTGGAGCATCGGTTTTCCCTAATCTTTTGTTACACAATAAGGTCAGGGGCAACCCCTCGTATACCGCGCCTTACGCATGGATAATATTTTGGCAACCTCTTAGTGTTGTATGGCTGTCGAACCGCACGAGTCGTTAGTTCGCAAGTTTTGGGAGATGGAGGAGGTGAACGTTCCACGTATAGTTAGCCCAGATGATAAATTATGCGTGTAAATTTACGTCCGCATGACCGTTCGTGATCGCGACGGTTGATATAGTGTAGCGCTACCCTTTAAAGGAGATGTTTTATCTCTCAGCGATTTGCGTCAAATGGCGGAAAAACGTATCTATTGTTTGTAGCGCAGGATACTCGCTTTGCCCAGATTTTAAGAAGCTTATGACGGCGTCATTAATGAATATATAAGGATGGGTTAGGTATCTCTTGTGGCTCCAAAATTAGATAACCGGGAAGACGCGCTGTCGTATTTCATACCGCATCACGGTGTCATTAGGGAAGACAAACTTACGGCCAAGTTACGTGTAGTGCTCGATGCTAGTGCTAGAACTAGCACTCACCTTTCTCTTAACGATATTCTCTATAGTGGGAAAAATTTACAGGGCAATTTATTTAATATAATATCAAATTTTCGTTTGTTCAGTATAGCACTATCCGCTTATAATCGCCAAATGTTTCTTTGTATAGGGGTCCGTGAATGCGACCATCGATTTCAACGCATTTTATATCGCTTTGGCCTGAAGGAACCTCTAATGGTGTTTAAATTTAATCGCGTTTGCTTTGGTTCAAAGTCGAGCCCATTTCATGCGCTACGCACGGTGAGACAGCTTGCCTCTGATGAGGGTCCCTCTTATCCTAAAGCTAAGAGGGCAATTGAGAGTAGGTTATATATGGATAATTTTGTGTAATCAGTCGATAGCGTGGAGGAGGCCATCTTAACCACCGCCGAGGTTATAAAGCTCATGAAATCAAGTCAATTTGATCTCGTCAAGTGGACTAGTAATTCGCGTATGGTTTTGGATACAATCCCACTTCTACACCGCCTTTCGGCGATAAAGGAATTCGACGATTCTGATACGCACAATGTGCTCGGTTTGTGTTGGTCACCGGAGTCCGACGTGTTTAGCCTTAAGGTAAACCCACCCGCAGAAACGTGCACAAAGCGCAGAATGCTGTCATGCGTTGCTAGATTATGGGATCTCATAGGTTTCGTAGCCCCGGTGGTACCCGCGAAGTTTTTGATTAAACAACTTTGGTTATGTGAATGCAATTGGGATGACCCGCCACCTGAAAGCATTGTTTGTTCGTTGCTACGTTTTAGAGAGGAACTTCCTTTACTAAGCGAAATTAGAATACCACGCCATATAAACGTCGATAAAAATAGCGTCATCACTGTCGTTGGATTTGCAGAGAAGGCTTACGGGGGCGTTGTATATTTTCACGTCCATAATAATGGTAGAAATTCGATCAGCCTTATTAGCTCTAAGTCAAAGGTTTCCCCCCGTAAGGTTGTCTCTCTCGCGCGCTTAGAGCTTTGCGCAATATTAGTCCTTGCCAAGCTTATCACCGCATTTGCCTTTTCTGACTAAACCGTCGCTTTATGTTAGGTTCATTCTTCACCCCACCGTTGGGATACGTTTGTCGCGAACCAAGTGGCCAAGATCCAAGACGAGTTAGGAACACGGAACTTTTATCACGTGTCCGGTACGGAAAACCCTGCCGATTGTCTATCCCTTGGACTCACCCCGATGCAAATAATGGACCATCTGCTTTGGTTCCACGGACTTTCTTGGGTTTACTTGGAACCCTTGCTGTGGCCAATAACTGAATTCGACCCTTCGTCAGTGTCCCAACCACCGGAAGAGAAGAGGCACGCTCTGGTTGCGAACGTTTCGAGTGAGGTTTCTCCAATCATTACTGTCGAAATTATTGCATAGCGTGATTTACCGTTGTCGATTCGCGAAGCTTCTACCGCGACGTTTGTATATCGTAGCGTACGATTACAGCTATGCTATGCTAGCGAGTTGCTAGTAATGCGTGAAATTCAACGTGCGCATTTTTTGTAGAACTTGTAGTCGCACTTTTCAACGTCTTAAGCCATTTTTACAAGATGGAATCGTCAGGGTAGGTGGGCGCTTTTCTAACTCGCAGTTGAGTTTCGACCAACGGCACCCTATAGTTTTACCGCGTAAGGACCATATCATGAATTTATTAGTTGATTACCACCATAAATTGAATTCTCACGCTGGCCCCGACTTGTTGATGTCAATCTTGCGTCATAATTATTGGATTCTTCTGCACGTAATTTAATCCGCAATCGGGTGCACAGATGTATGGCTTGCTTTCGAGTACGTCCTAAGCCGTCATTTCCGCAAATGGCGGACCTTAGGCCTTGTCGAGTAACACAATCTGTAAAGCCCTTTATGCACACCGGGTCTGACTTTGCTGGTCCGTTTAAGGTCACGCTCACTCGCGAGCGTAGTATAAGATCCACAAAAGCTTATATCTGCATTTTCGTATGTCTGACTACTCGGGCTGTGCATATAGAACTCGTTGGTGATCTAAGCACAGCGGGCTTCATGGGTGCATTTAAAAGATTTCTTTCCCGCCGTGGCCCTATAAGTAAATTGTATACGGATAACGGTACAAAATACGTCGGCGCGAAACGTATTTTATCAGAACTACATGAGCTTTTAACCAGTAAATATTATAATTCGGAGTTCGCTCACATCCTAGCCGAGAACCGCATCGAGTGGTCTCTGAACGTCCGGGCCGCGAGCCATTTTGGGGGAAATTGGGAGACTAATATTAAGAGTCTAAAGATTCATTTATACCGAGTAATAGGGGATCAAATTTTGTCCTTCGAAGAGTTAAGTACTGTGCTCGCTCAAATTGAGTGCGTCATGAATAGTCGCCCCCTTTATCGTACGTTGTCAAATGACCCCTCGGAGCCGCTGGCTCTAACTCCAGCACATTTTTTGAATTTAACACCTTTGAAATATCTGCCCGCCATAAACATGGACGAGAACAAACTTAGTATTTCCGCAGGCCATAAATTATTGGACCGGTTGGTGCAGTTGTTTTGGAAACGATGGAAGATGGAATACTTGCATACGTTGCAGTCTCGTCAAAAATGGAACACAAAACTCACGAAGGAGAATACGCCGCCTCTCCATTGGCCATTAGGGATCGTCGAAGAAGTTTTTCCCGGTTCCGACGGGGTAACTAGGGTAGATTGCGTTAGAACCACGACTGGGTCTTACATGCGCCCTGTTGTCTGTTTGTGCCCTTTGCCCAATCAATAGTTTGAATTAGCTTTCTATATTAGAATTTATAGTCGAAAATTAGGTTTAATCTAAGCGTTAGTTATATTGAAGGGGACCCTTCAAGCCGGGGGGGATGGTTACGCGGAAACGATTCGTGTATTTTAATTTTGTTCGAGGGTATATTTGCCATGTGTTTATCCATCCTTTGACCTCATGCCCCTTCCGTACACACTGAAAGGGGAAAGGGGGGAGTCTAGAAGGTGACGCGATTCTTTCAACCAGGTGCTTTGGTGGGAAAGCCGAGGTAATATAGTTCGTACCACTGGCCTGGATTGCATCTCTGGGGCGCCCCAGAAGAACCCACCTCACCTCGCATCACCGCAACGAAAGCGTCGTCCGCCGCATCAGAATCACGCCCCGGTAAGTGTGTTTCCTGTAATTTTGCTCCTACTTGAGCATTTTGTTTGTTAGTTAACCCGTCCCATTTTGTTTCTCCTAATGTACTCAAGTAGAATGCCATCCTAACCTTGGCAAGCAATAGATTTGGAAGAGCGAGTGCATTATCCAAGGTTGCCACGTGCTACGTCCACCATCTTGTTGAGGCATAAGAAGCAAACCGCGTACACAGTCCACCTAGTATAACATCTCACACAATAGGGTCAGGGCTCAACCTGGAAACCAAACTAGGGAACCCCTAGGCCCGCCGTCCAACCAAATATATACTTTCAGACACAGTGTACGTACACATATACAAACAATGACATAATAATAGAATATAAAATAAAGTACATATTTAATTACATACTCTTAAAATTTTACAAATTACATAATAACTTAGTATAACGTGGCATAAACAAATTAACAACGAACACTGAGTTGATTCTGCAATTTATTCACAAGAAGTTCTCGAACTTTGGACTTGAACAAAAAAAACTGTTTTTGGCTTTCCAAACTTTGGAAGAAAAAGCGTCCCACATTAGAACTGATAGGACAAGAAACGAAGATTAAACAAAGTTTGTGCTATAAAAAGGGCACTGAAACAGAAAGTTATTCGTAGAAATTAGAACTATTTGTTTCTGATACTTTTTTGGCTTTGGTTAGGTTTAGGTCCCAAATACTCTGATTCTTCATTCTAACTTAACTTCATCTTATCGAATTGGCGTTATATCGGACACAAGTGTATTAGAACGAGTAAATTGCTATGGTTTTTTTTTATAGGATAGGGTAACAAATGAGCACACAGTCCACCTGACGGTAAGTGGTTGCTTTGGCCCATAGACATCTACATATATCCTCGATTACGAATCAAATACAGATGCGTCGTCAACCATGAGTACTAATATGGAATGCGTCGTTTCTCGTAAACAGCGTCTTAGGTTCTCTACACTCACCATACAAAACATTAAGCATTAAGCTACTATTTAACGCTGGTGTTCTGTGAGAGCATGGTCCTTCTCCATTCGAGCCCACCCATTCGTGCTACAACTATACTACTAATATAACTACAGCACAACTCTATCACGTATAAAATAAAACGTTTGCATGTATTGTTGCTCTATTATAATCTCTGTGCTGTTAAAAGACATTCCGATGAATCTGCCGTGATATCTGGCTAGACAGTGATGAAGTAAATAATATTGTTACGAGCTTGAGGTTCGTGACAATAAAAATTGCAGCACCTATTTATATAATTAGCAAAGAAGCGTCCCGAACATTCAGGTAAATGCGCGCCAGGCAACGAGTATTCGAGTGTAGATTTTCCAGAAACTTAGTTCTTCGGGTGGCGCTGTCGGTCGAAAGATTTGTGATGTCATTTTCTGCAACGCTCTACTCGCTCTCGTTCCTGACACTAGATGGCGCTAGTATATCGTCGACTGGAGCGCGTAACACTGCCCCCTCCTAAGACATGCTCGTCCCGAGCATTATCGGTCCCATGATAACGCGCCAAGCGATCCACATGGACGATCTTAGGAGTCCCTCTTACGCCTTTCTGTAACGGCTCCGCAATGTCAAGGGCTGTCCTATCCCGTGGTGCACCAACATTGTACAATTTCGGTGCTTCTCTACTACGTGTCTGAGGTCCCCGCACGGCCGCACAACTTGTACATGTACGACACCAATCCTCGACATCGTCACGATAATGGACCCAGTAAAACTGTTCTCGGACCTTCAGTAGAGTTCGTTTAACTCCCAGATGGACTCTTGAACGACCATTATGGCACAGCTGTAGAACATTCGGCACTTTAGCTTTAGGGACAACCATTTGCAAACGACAGCTGTCTCTTCGACCATTGTCCCATTTACGGCACAGGACTCCATCCTGAATCAGCAAGCTGCCCCATTGGGCCCAATAGCTTTTCGTGGTTGAACTCATCGCTGAGACGTCCCTCCACTTAGGCTTGATAGCACGGGCCTTCATCCATCCCAGAATCGCCTTGATGTCCGGATCTTCCTGCTGTGCATGTCGTAGGCTGTCCTTCCACCCGTTGCTGAGGTGGTCTGTCCTGAGCATCCTCACGGATACCACTTCCTTACTCTCTTGCCTACTACAATGGTTGCAATCTTCAGGACAAGGTCTTCTTGACAATGCATCTGCGTTGCCGTGAGATTTCCCGCTGCAGTGTCGGATAGTAAAGTCGTATTCCTGCTGCTGCTGGGCGGTGCTGTTAGCCGCACTTCCTTTCTGAGACCGTTCACCTTCCCTTCCTAGGGTGTGCTTAGGGCAGCTGGACCGAAGATGGCCCCTTTTCCCACAGCCATAGCACCTAGGGCTGTATCCTTTATTGTGGTCGCGAACCGTAGCTGCTGCAACCTCCCTAGCGTGAGGTGAACGATGATCCTGCCGCACGGCTTCCACTTCCAGTGCATGGGCCAAGGCGTTCTTAAGCGTCTCATGGTGCCCGAGTCTCACAGCAGCTCTGATTTCAAGGTCGCGGATGCCGTCGATGAATGTCTGAACCAGGTTCCCTTCAATGAGCGCAGGTACAGACCGGTATTTTTTTTTTTATATAGAAGAGGGGGCAAACGAGCATGCGGCTCACCTGATGTTAAGTGACTACCGCCGCCCATGATCAACCGCAACACCAGGAGTATTGTGGGTGCGTTGCCGGCCCTTTAGAAAGGAGTAAGCTCTTTTCTTGAAGGTCCCCAGGTCGTATCGGTCCGGAAAAATCGCCGATGATAAACTATTCCACAGAGAGGTTGTACGTGGAAGAAAACTCCTTGTGAAACGTACATGCTTTTCGCACCAGCTTCTCCACTTCTAGAGCCCACTGCTGCGGGTTTTCGTTGATGCGCTGCACACGATCTTTTAGCTGCGTACGAAAGACGTGTTCCAGGTGAGCGTCGCCATATCTCGCCTCCAATGCCTCAAGGAGTTGCTGATAAGTCACTTCCTCACCGAGAGCTTCCAGAACTGTTAAGGCCTGGTCGCGTAGGCCTAGTGTGAGAGCAGTTATGGCCTGACTTTTATTCCAGCCGTTCGCTTTCATAACAGCCTCGAACTGGATTTTGTAGGCTGACCAGGAAGAGGTACCGTCACCTTGAACCCACCGGCACCTTGAACACACGTAGCGAAGGTGTTTTAGCTACTGCGGGAGCTGTAGCTCCATCTCCAAGTTTGAGTTCGTCCAGTGATTTCTTCATGTCAGCCATTACGTTGTCAACCCGATTGTTCACATGGTTGATTCGGGTTTCATGTTCTTCGATTCGGGTTTCAGCTTCCGACAGACGGTTGTCGTGTTGAGCAACCCTATCCTTCACCTGCCTTATCTCTTTCCCAAAGGTAGCGTGAAGGTCCTTCATGAGGAGCATCTGTTCTTCCAACCGACGAGCCTGTTCCGCTTGCTGAAGGGCCTGTTCCGCCTGCTGACGGGCCTGTTCCTCCTGTCCGCTCTGCAGCTGCTCTTTCAACTGACGGACCTGTTCCGCCTGCTGGCGAGCCTGCTCCTCCTGTCGGCGAGCCTGCTCCTCCTGTCGGCGGGCCTGCTCCTGCAGCATCACCATCAGGGCGCCTAAATCAGGTGCTGCAGATGCAGGAGCTACGGACGGACCGGCATCCGTTGCCGGCCGCTGGCCCTCCGACGTCTGCGGCGTTGCACCACCAATTCTCCTGCTGGCGTTGACTTCGGGTACGGACACCCTCCGTTTCCTTCTTAGGTAAAATCGGCATTATTTTATCCCACTTCTGACACCAATTGTTACGAGCTTGAGGTTCGTGACAATAAAAATTGTCGATAAAATTACCTAAATTAACACTTTAATTTACTTTACACAAATTAAAGTTAAAACACTAATAATTAAACACACTAATTCACTTAATTCCGCTCCGAAGCTTCGCTTGTGTCGCCGAGTTCAACTCTCTCCCGATCGCATCTTGCAGCGCCTATTTATATAATTAGCAAAGAAGCGTCCCGAACATTCAGGTAAATGCGCGCCAGGCAACGAGTATTCGAGTGTAGATTTTCCAGAAACTTAGTTCTTCGGGTGGCGCTGTCGGTCGAAAGATTTGTGATGTCATTTTCTGCAACGCTCTACTCGCTCTCGTTCCTGACACTAGATGGCGCTAGTATATCGTCGACTGGAGCGCGTAACAATAATTATGGCGATATAGTAAATAATGATTCGTTCATAAAGTATAAACAGAGGTGTGTTATAAGTTTGTAGTGGGTGTCTGTGTATATGTGCATCTGTGTATCTGTTTTTGTCTGTGGCATCATAGCCGCTGAACGAATTAACCGATTTTATTAAGTTTTTTTCTTATTAAATGTGTTCTTATTTCTGTTTGAAGACAAAAAATTCAGCCGTTTACAGATCATCAGCTCTTTTAGTTTTGGATTTTATCAGATCCATAAGTCATCACTGGCAACACGCACTGGTTGTACACTTTAGTTTTCAGAGATTGAGGTATACCTGACGAGACGATGTGTCGTAATTTCCTGAACGCTGCCCAGCCGAGTTGAATCCGTCGATTGACCTCTCTCTCGAAGTTGGACTTACCTAGTCGGACTATTTGTATCAGGTAAACGTACTCGTCAACAACTTCGAGCATAGTGCTCCCAACAACTACCGGCATAGGTGTGACATGGACATTAAACATGATCTTTGTTTTTTCCATGTTCATCTTAAGACCTATCCGTTGGGAGACACTATTGAGGTCATTGAGCATAGCGCTAAGGTCCACCAGCGATTCTGCCATAAGGACTGTATAGACTATTTTTACCGTCTGATAAATATTATGGTGTTTGGTGTAGGTGGAATAGATGCTAACCTCGAAAGTATTTGTAAAATATAACAATAGATGGGCAACATTTCTGACAATGCAATTAAATTTACATAATATAATATTATATTTCTTGTTTTTTTTCTCAGTTTTGTTATTTTATTTTTGGCACCTGTCAAATCACGGTTCGGGTTGATTGGGGGAAAATGCCAAAAAGCATTAAGTCCGCCCTATGTAATCCTTTTAGATACGGTTTAAAATCAAGAATAAATAAATAAAATAAATTAATAAACTGACGGGCAGAAATGGGTTTCATACAATATAAGATAAGATAAATAAATAAAAAGTAAAAAAACATTTTGTTTAAACAAGCATTTATTTAAATGCTCAAAAAATGGAACGTAACTTTTTTTTGTTTGAAGCTTATAAGAAATTAAACAATATCTTTTTAGCATAACGTAAAATATTATAAACTTACGACTTACGTAAGGATTCCTAATTATGGCAACCTAAACAGTAACTCGCATTGCCGCAAAATCAGTTCAAAATTTAGATTATGTAATCAGCCCGTTCAAACGTAGTTGTAACGTTGATTAATATCAAAGCACGTTAATCATTACAAACCTCAGCATTTCAACGACCGTTTGTGATTGCCTTGTTGGTAATTTGAATGTTATTTTATGAATTATTTATATCTCCGACTGAAATATGCTTACTTTTAAGTCTATTGCATTCACAAAAGCGTTATTAAGGTTTACTTATATAAAAAGTCCCACTGCTGGGCAGAGGCCTCTTCGAAGATTTTCGATGTAGATATTTAAATTATTTTGGCACTAGAAACATGATTTTATTACATACATAAATCTGATTGCGTAGATAAAAACGAATTACAATCATGAAATAAAGACTTCGTTTACGGTTCAGCACCAAATTTTTTTATTCAATTTTTCTAACCTTTTGTATATATTTGCAATGATAATATAGCCATCACTTGTATCTTATTTTTAATTGGTTAACAGAAAAGTAATTTGACCAAGAAATCTCTGATTAATTATAAAATATCTAAACAAGAGTAAAATGTAACAAAAATAATACATTCAAATGATTACCCTACCCAACCTACATTATTATAAGCTACGAAGCATTTCATCTCAGCCCCTAGATCTAACAACGCTACTGTGGCCTTTGTGATCTTTGACTGCTGTAGCCAATTACCGTGAGGCGGACTGTTAGTTCGTTTGTCATTTTAACAACATAAAAGATCTACAGCTTCTTTAAAACCACAGCTGGATGTAACTAAACATTTTAAAATATTTTTGATATACAGAGCCGAATTCTTACTAATTTTGCCCTTAAAAAGTCAATGACATTTTGTATTAACTTTTTTGGATCGAGCAATTGACTTTTTTAAATCAAGCAATTGGCACTTTGGGAGAGGTCTATGTCCAGCAGTGGACTGTCGCAGGCTGATGATGATGACGATGATTTTTGGATGGTCTTTTCGCCATAAATCGTTCGGTACAATCTCATTCATCAGTCGATAGGTCGCACCACGTGCAATTAAGGTTGATTGACAATAGAAGGTAAATTCCGCTCATTCGACTTATTTTTAATTTAATTGATTTATTTATTACAGCCTATCAAAAAACTATTGCTAAGAATAGTTTTTTCTTATTAATAAAGTTTTATTTGACATAATTGCCACGCTTCGCGGGTGGATAGGCTGCCAAAGTGTTTAGGGTTCCGTAGCCATATAGATTATAGAACCCTTATAGATTAGTCATATCTGTCTGTCTGTCTGTCCGTCCATATGTCACAGCCACTTTTTCCGAAACTATAAGAACTATGCTTTTGAAACTTGGTAAGTAGATGTATTCTGTGAACCGCATTAAGATTTTCGTACAAAAAAAAAATCCATAAAATTTTGGAGTTTCCCTATACTTTGAATTTCATTTCAATTTAATTTGAATTTCAATAATAATAATAATAATAATAATCTTTATTTGCAAGAATATGGTTGTACAATGGTGTTTGAGTATAATTCGTTCTACATATTCTACCTTAGTGGTGTGCAAATATTAATGGTCAAGTAACCTAAACAACAATACTTATCCAATTTAACAACATATATTAATTTAACAAAATATAAAATTACTTAATATTATTTACTCGATTTGATAATTAATTTATTATGCCACAGTGTCAGAAAAAATATAAGTAAGTATTATTATATCAAGTAAGATTATTATTATAGGTCAATGTCATATATTAATTATTATTCTTACGTCAATAATTATACCCCGATATTAGATAACTAAACACCCATTCCAGTGAGTAAGATAAAATTCTTCAATAATTCAAGGAATCGTAAGCAAGCACAATAGCATCCTTTGTGTGAGCAGGTAAAAAACGCTGTGCACAACAGTGCGAGCGAGACAGAATAACGGCTGTCTCCAGGTAAAAAGGGTGCAGTGTGCGCTTGTGCCGTCGAGCAGTCGTCCCTTGCTCTGCGTTGTGATAACATTCCTGGTTTTAAGTAAATCTACTTACTGTACATAATTATTGTTTGTTGTTAGACTTTGTTACGTTTTTGTTTTGTTGTTGAACTGTTACTTTTTGTTTATTACAATGAACGAGTACTCAAGCCAGCATATCGCTGACATCCATTTCGTGTATGGATTGTGTAACGGGAGTGCAAATAGAGCTGTTGTAGAGTATGCACGCAGATTTCCTAACAGACGTACGCCGAATGCTCGCACTTTCGTGAGAATTCATTTGAGACTTGCGGAAAATGGAATAAGAAGGCTCGGTAACGAACGTACTCGTGTTTTGTCGCTCCAAGATGAACATCAAATATTGCAAATGATTACTCAAGACCCTAACCTGAGCATCAGACGCATAGCTAATCGTCTCAGTCTATCAAAATGGTCGGTGTGGAAAATTTTAAAAAGAGAAGGATTACATCCTTACCATTTTCGAAGGGTGCAAGAAATACTGGAACCGGATTATGTAAGAAGAGCAATATTTTGTTCGTGGATATTGAGAGAAACGCGATATAATCCAAACTTTTTAAAAAGAATTATGTGGACAGACGAAGCTACTTTCACGCGATCAGGGTATACGAACTACCGTAACGAGCACCTGTGGCTTCAAGAAAATCCACATGCGATCCGCCCAAGTTCTTTTCAACATAAGTTTTCTGTCAACGTTTGGGCCGGAATGATTGACGACATTCTAATTGGACCAATCATTTTACCGGAGACAATGAATAGCCCAAGATTCCTAAATTTCCTGGAAACGAATTTTTTGGATGCTTTATTGGAGTTACCACTGGCCTACAGGGCCAGAATGATTCTGCAATTGGATGGTGCTCCGGCACACTTCGCGCTTCTTGTGTGGAATCATTTAAACGCACACTATTCGTCACGGATCGGACACGGAGGAACAATTGCTTGGCCATCGCGGTCGCCGGATTTAACACCTCTCGATTTTTTTTTGTGGGGCACACTCAAACGAAGAGTGTATGTAAATGTGCCAAATACACGAGAGGAGTTAGCAGAAAAAATAATTTAAGCAGCAAACGAATTGCGAGAAGACAAGGCAATGATCCAGCGCTCTACGCAACACGTTGCACTAAGAGCAACAGCATGTCTGCAGAGACAAGGAGGTCACTTTGAGCAGTTTTTGTAATTATTTTGCCAAATTAAATGCAATTGATATAAATTATTTTGTTTTATTTCATTTGCTAGTGTATCCGCGCTTTTCAAGTAAGTATGTTTACACTGTCATAGCTCCTAAACTATCTAACTCAGAGTTAAGATTTAAATGTGCATTTATAGCAAATATCCTGTATTATAATAAAAACAAGTAAAAAAATTGGTTAACACGATGGTTTTTTTTAAAGCTAAGAATCTGAAAAACAACATCTATTTGTTGTCTAATTTATTTTTTCAAAAATGTTTTTTACTAATACTGAAAAATTAAAAAATAATATTTTGAATCTAGATTTATTGTCTACACTATTAACTAACACTTGAGACCAATTTTGTTTTTGAAAGTCTTCTACTTGGGTAGATATTGTTAAATTAATACAAGCATCTATGCTTCGCCAACAATTTTTTTTAAAGTGCTGCAATTTTTTTATTGATGGCGAAAAAAAATCATTGATCCCTGATTTGTCGATAAAATTAATTGTATTTTAACCCCTTAACAACACATTGTATAATGTTACATATCCAATTGTCATTAATATCTTTCTATTTTTACATCAAATTTATTAATTAATTAGTTACATACGTCAATTTTTTTAAATATCAGAATCCTATTCTAAAATTATCATTTATTATTACTCGTATGGTCTCGTATTACTGGTAGGTCGTTGTCGTTTAAGAACTCTTCTACAGAATAATAACATTTACGGAGCAACAATGCCAAAACAGATTTCTTAAATGACGATAAACTTTTACGCTTTAAATTATCAGGTAATTTATTATAAATTCTAATCGACATTGCAGAAGCATTTCTTTTTGTAACTTTTAGACGATTTTCTGGCGCATATAACCTATTCTTGTATCTACCCTTACTTTCACTCACATCACACTTACGTTGAAATAAATGTGGATACTTATGAACAAATATGCACATTTCAAATATGTATAATGAAGGCAAAGGCAGGATCTTTTTAGTTTTGAACAAAGGTTTGCAACTCACTAAAGGACTAACACCACAAATAGCTCTTATGCAGCGTTTTTGTGTTTTAAATGCTTTATCCGAATCCACCGAATACCCCCAGAGTATAATACCATATCGTAGTATGGATAAGATATATCCATGATATGCCATCAGTGCAGCTCTTTATGATACAATATTTCTTAGTCTACGCAATGCAAAAACGAAACGTTCTATTTTAGTACAAAGGCTTTCTATATGAGGCTTCCAACTACAAAATTTATCAAATATTTTTCCTAGAAATGTCGTGGAAACGAATTCTTCAATTATCGAGTTGTTATATGTGAGTTTAATGTCATTTGAAATGTTTTTGAGGGTTTTATATTCAATAAATTTTGTCTTATTTATATTTATATCTAAATTATTTATATTCATCCACTGCATGACCTCATTTAGAGCACCATTAGCTGCGATTTCAAGTTCAGATCTGTTATTACCTTTAACTATAAGAGTAGTGTCATTAGCGAATAAAATGCATTGGCTTGTAGTAAAGTCAGGAAGATCGTTAATATATATCAAGAACAGCAAAGGTCCCAGTACACTGCCTTGTGGAACACAAAAACTGTTTGTATGGTATTGAGATCGTTTTGATATCTTTGTGTTGTTTATGACTTTTGTAACTTCTACACACTGCTTACGATTTTTAAGATAACTCTCAATCCAGTTTTGGGCTGTTCCTCTTATTCCATACCTTTCTAATTTATCTAGTAGAAGACTGTGTGATACGAAGTCAAAAGCTTTGCTCATATCAAAAAATATAGTTAAAAGTGGAGTTCGTGAATTTAAGCTTTCAGTTATAATTTTCATCAGTCCATAACATGCTAATGTTGTGGAACAGTTTATTCGAAAACCGAATTGTTCTGGTTTTAGAATAATAAAGGCGCTAAGAAAACAATATAGTTTTTCATGCATTATTTTTTCGAAAACTTTTGAGAGCACAGGAATAAGAGTTATTGGTCGGTAGTTTCCAACGTCTTGCCTATCCTCCCTTTTTATACATAGGTATAATAATGGAGAATTTCATACGCGTTGGAAATACACCCTGTTTTAGAGACAGATTTATAATATAACATAATGGTTCTGAGATGTATTCAGCGCATTGTTTTAAAACTTTTACATTTAATTCGTCATAACCTGTTGAGTTTGTATTATTTAAAGGTTTAAGTGTTTTATAGATGTCCCTAGGATGTGTTGGCATGAGATACATACTACTGTTATTAAACAAAATATTTTTATAGTTTTAATATTGATTGGTGTTATGTTTATTTGTAAGGTTAATAAAGTACTTATTGAATGTTTCAGCAATTTCCGCTGGTTTCATTCGCAGGTTGTTAATATCTCTAATTTTTTTCAATATGACCAACATCTTTCTTGTTAGTGGCTTTGTTTTTAATCAGGTCCCAAGTTACCTTACATCTGTTTTTAGACCGATAAATATATTTAGTGTTAAAATTTTCTTGCGCTTCCGAAATACATCTCTTTATTATTTTACTATATTTTATGTATTCACGTCTTTTATTTTTCTTGCTGTGAGTGGATAGTCTATATTTAAGATAGAGACATCTTTTTACTATGCAGCACCTTTTGAGTCCTTTAGTTATCCACTTATTTTTGTTACCTTGTTTACTTTTTAATAGTGATAAGGGGAAAACAAAGTTTATAAAAAAGTACTAACATGTCATGAAGTTTTTCAAATGCAGCATTGGTATCAGTTTCAGAAAAAAACCTCACTAAACGACAACGATGAAATACATTCTTGAAACTTATCAATATTGTTACGAGCTTGAGGTTCGTGACAATAAAAATTGCCGATAGAATTACCTAAATTAACACTTTAATTTACTTTATACAAATTAAAGTTAAAACACTAATAATTAAACACACTAATTCACTTAATTCCGCTCCGAAGCTTCGCTTGTGTCGCCAATTCAACTCTGCCCCGATCGCATCTTGCAGCGCCTATTTATTTAAATTAGCAAAGAAGCGTCCCGAATATTCAAGTAAATGCGCGCAAAGGGACGAGTGTGCGAGTATAGATTTTCTAGAAACTTAGTTCTTCGGATGGCGCTGTCGGTTGAGAGATCTGTGATGTCATTTTCTGCAACGCTATACTCGCTCTCGTTCCTGACACTAGATGGCGCTAGTATATCGTCGACTTGAGCGCGTAACACTGCCCCCTCCTAAGACATGCTCGCTCCGAGCATTATCGGCCCCATAATAACGCGCCAAGCGATCCACATGGACGATCTTAGGAGTCCCTCTTGCACCTTTCTGTAACGGCTCCGCAATGTCAAGGGCTGCCTATCCTGTGGTGCACAAACATTGTATAATTTCGGTGCTCCTCTACTACGTGTCTGAGGTCCCCGCACGGCCGCACATCTTGTACATGTACGACACCAATACTCGACATCGTCACGATAATGGACCCAGTAAAACTGCTCTCGGACCTTCAGTAGAGTTCGTTTAACTCCCAGATGGACTCTTGAACGACCATTATGGCACAGCTGTAGAACATTCGGCACTTTTGCTTTAGGGACAACCATTTGCAAACGACAACTGTCTCTTCGACCATTGTCCCATTTGCGGCACAGGACTCCATCCTGAAGCAGCAAGCTGTCCCATTGGGCCCAATAGCTTTTCGTGGTTGAACTCATCGCTGAGACGTCCCTCCACTTAGGCTTGGTAGCACGGGCCTTCATCCATCCCAGAATCGGCTTGATGTCTGGATCTTCCTGCTGTGCATGACGTAGGCTGTCCTTCCACCCGTTGCTGAGGTGGTCTGTCCTGAGCATCCTCACGGATACCACTTCCTTACTCTCTTGCCTACTACAATGGTTGCAATCTTCAGGACAAAGTCTTCTTGATAATGCATCTGCGTTGCCGTGAGATTTCCCGCTGCAGTGTCTGATAGTAAAGTCGTATTCCTGCTGCTGCTGGGCGGTGCTGTTAGCCGCACTTCCTTTCTGAGACCGTTCACCTTCCCTTCCTAGGGTGTGCTTAGGGCAGCTGGACCGAAGGTGGCCCCTTTCCCCACAGCCATAGCACTTAGGGCTGTATCTTTTATTTTGGTCGCGAACCGTAACTGCTGGAACCTCCCTAGCGGGAGGTGAACGATGATCCTGTCGCCGCCAGGCAGTGCCGTTAGCTGCACTACCCTCTCGAGATCGGTCAACTCTCCTTTCTACAGTTCGCTTAGGGCAGCTGGATTGAAGATGGCCCTTTTCCCCACAGCCATAGCACCTTGGGCTGTATACTTTGTTGCGGTCGCGAACTGTAACTGCTGCAACCTCCCTGACGCGATGGGAACGAAGATCCTGCCGCACGGCTTCTACCTCCAGTGCATGGGCCAAGGCGTCCTTAAGCGTCTCGTGGTGCCCGAGCCTCACAGCAGCTCTGACTTCCAGGTCACGGATGCCGTCGATGAATATCTGCACCAGGTTCCCATCAATGAGCACAGATACAGACCGGTATGCTTTTCGCACCAGCTTCTACACCTCTAGAGCCCACTGCTGCAGGTTTTCGTTGATGCGCTGCACGCGATCTTTAAGCTGCGCACGAAAGACGTGTTCCAGGTGAGCGTTGCCATATCTCGCCTCCAATGCCTCAACGAGTTGCTCATGAGTCACTTCCTCACCGAGAGCTTCCAGAACTGTTAAGGCCTGGTCGCGCAGGCCTAGTGTGAGAGCAGTCATGGCCTGACTTTTATTCCAGCCGTTCGCCTTCATAACAACCTCGAACTGGATTTTGTAGGCTGACCAGGAAGAGGTACCGTCGAACGGTGGCACCTTGAACCCACGTAGCGAAGGTGTTGTAGCTACTACGGGAGCTGTAGCTCCATCTCCCAGTTTGAGTTCGTCCAGTGATTTCTTCACGTCAGCCATTACGTTGTCAACCCGATTGTTTACTTGGTCGATTCGGGTTTCGGCCTCCGACAGGCGGTTGTCATGTTGAGCAACCTTATCCTTCACCTCCCGTATCTCTTTTCCGAAAATAGCGTGAAGGTCCTTCATGAGGAGCATCTGCTTTCCTTATCGCGTTGGAGTTGCTCTTCTAAACGACGGGCCTGTTACTCCTACCGGCGGGCCTGTTCCTCCTGCCGGCGGGCCTGTTCCTCCTGTCCGCCCCGCAGCTGCTCTTCCAAGTGCCTGTTCCGCCTGCTGGCGAGCCTGTTCCTCCTGCTGGCGAGCCTGTTCCTCCTGTCGGCGAGCCTGTTCCTCCTGTCGGCGGGCCTGTTCCTGCAACATCACCATCAGAGCACCTAAGTCGGGTGTTGCAGATGTAGGAGCTACTGACGGGCCTGCAGGCGGTGGCTGGCCCTCCGACGTCTGTGGCGTTGCACCACCAAATCTTCGTGGGTCCGTCTCCTGCTGGCGTTGACTTCGGGTACGGACACCTTCCGTTTCCTCCTTAGGTAAAATCGGCATTATTTTATCCCACTTCTGACACCAATTGTTACGAGCTTGAGGTTCGTGACAATAAAAATTGCCGATAGAATTACCTAAATTAACACTTTAATTTACTTTATACAAATTAAAGTTAAAAACACTAATAATTAAACACACTAATTCACTTAATTCCGTTTCGAAGCTTCGCTTGTGTCGCCAATTCAACTCTGCCCCGATCGCATCTTGCAGCGCCTATTTATTTAAATTAGCAAAGAGGCGTCCCGAATATTCAAGTAAATGCATGCAAAGGGACGAGTGTGCGAGTATAGATTTTCTAGAAACTTAGTTCTTCGGATGGCGCTGTCGGTTGAGAGATCTGTGATGTCATTTTCTGCAATGCTCTACTCGCTCTCGTTCCTGACACTAGATGGCGCTAGTATATCGTCGACTTGAGCGCGTAACAATATTATTAGTATTTAAGTCACGTCGTGTTTCAAACCAGTGTAATGGAGCCATTTTCTCTGGGTTATAACAGATATCAAACGAAACACTTTGAGCTGATTTATGATGGGATAAAGCTTAACAATGTATCTGAGGTTTAACATTTTCTATGTTGCTAACAATTAAGTCTATACATGATGAATTTCTTGTTGGTTTTTTAATGTGATTTGATAAATTATGACACGTCAATATAGATAATATTTTTTTTTTGCGTTTTAGTGTTTTTAAGGATGTCTATGTTCCAATCACCGCACAGCAAAATTTTCTTGTTTTTAAGTTTATGAAGTAATAATGATAAATTACCAAAAAACTGATCTACGTTTGATGATGGTATTCTGTATATGTATGCATATCACGATTATATCCACTGAGAGTATTTTCACGGCGCAGTATTCAAAAAAATATGGCATCGGTGGTATAAGGTTATTCTGTAACTCGCATTGTAAATGTTTTTTGACTAAAATACACGAATGCGTTCATTACTTCTGGAAAAATGTGATAAGAGATTGTAATTTTTTAATTTTACATTTGACTCGGAGCCATTCCTTATAAATGTCTCTGTAATACATATGATATCAATGTCATAATTTTGTGAATTCATTTCGTTTAGGGCTAGTTCCAATATGTCCAGTTTTTTTTTAATAAGCCTGCCTTTTTTAATAATTTAATGAAGTAGTTTAATTGTATATTGTGTACGTAAATTATTCACGAAAAAAGTTTTTATTTGTGTTCTTAGGCTTGTGGTAACGCCAGTTAACAATCTACTTTATCAACATTACATTACATATCGCATTGAGTTCGTCCTAAGTTATATCTACTTTATCAACATGACTAGTGCATATTTTTTGTTTCCTTCCTTCCTTCCCTTTCCTACCGCACGCGCTGCCGCCGAGGCGGAAAAGAGGATCTCGGCGCGCGTCAGTATACTAAGTGATATTACGCCATCCGCAACGCACGGCCACCCGTCGCGTCCTATGTACATTAACTGCAAACCGCGCAGGATGAACATTGAGTTCTCCTGTTTATGTTTAATATTCACCGCATCAGACATTGTGTCTTTGTAACTCATAAAAGTGTGAGACGCCCCCGTAAGGGCAAAGGTGGAGAGTGTGGGACTTCACGAGACTGTTCCGAGAGTGCGTGTGCGCCGAACCACGTGGCGAGCTTGCTGTATAGCAGACACTCCAGGAGGAAGGCGCGGCAGCCCTCATCAGGTCAGTGCGTGCTATCCCACCTATTTATTTTCCCCTTTGCCGTATGCACCAAAATTACAGTCCACTAAATCTTTATCGAAGATACCTTAAGTTACTGGCGTCTCCATTTTTAATGGTCACTTCTCGCTGGATTGACCTTGACTTTCCGCCCTTATTAGATCGTTATCGTAATAAGCGTTTATATAATTAATTATTTATATTTTAATCCGACTTCGGATTAACCCCGCCCTTATTAGAACACTAGAATAGGTCCTAATAGGTGACATTCATAGTAATTTTAAAACTGTATTCATAGAATGAATAAGCATATAATTATCTATATAAATTATTTGTTGTATGTTCACATCACGTCATCAACTTTTAACTACATCTATAGATTATACTGTTAAATTACATTTATTATTTGCACATATATTTAATCATTATATTCGTTATAAATAACTTCATAATTATTATAAAAGTTAACAATTAAAGTTCATCGTTAACGAAACTAATATTTAATAATTCAACCGCGTAGCGAGGTCGCTTACAGACTACCCGCTTATAATTATATTATTTTACGCCGCATAACTTAAGTTGTAATGCCGCCTAAAAAACAAATAGCATCGAATAATAGCGATTCCTTGGATAATGAGGGCACACCTGATGCTGAGTTGGTTTTATTGTTAGCTAAACGAGATGCTTTATTTGAAATAGTGCAAAAAATATATGATATGTCCTCGGACATCCACATAAACACTTCCACGATGGAGCGTTTTCTTGATGGAAGTTCTAATATTAATGCTTTACGTATTGAGTTTAAACAGGTCTTAGATAATTATAATTCACATTTATTAAAAATAAACCCTATTGCTAAACCTGATTATAACAGCCTCATTGCGTTTGAGTCTCTTTGCGGTAGAATAAATAGGCTTTATTTACAATATTCGCAATCTAATTTACAAAGTACTAGTACACCATCTAAAGCCAGATTCACACTTCCGCCTATCGAAATTATGCCATTTTCGGGTGACATTCGCTCATGGCCTTTATTTTATGCTAGCTTTAAATCAACCGTCCATGACAACACATCGCTTACCGACGCTGAAAAGTTATACTATTTGCTAGGTAAACTAACGGGCAAAGCCCTATCTGTATGCTCAGGTATTACTCCTTGCGCTGAAAATTATAAAATTTTATTGCAAGCACTCGTTGACAAATATGAAGACCGGCGTATGCTAGCATCTACATATATTAATCAGATGTTCGAATTTAAGCCATTGCAATCGGCCACCGCAAATAATTTTGATTTATTTACTGATAACTTTATAAGTGCAGTGCGCGCTTTACAAAACTTAAAGTTAGATAATCTCGCGGACTTAATTGTTCTTTATATCGCGCTTAAGAAGCTGGACCCGGATACCAATCGCTCTTTCGAATATAGTCATAACTCGATGGTACCTACCTTTGATGATTTAGTAAATTTTATTAAGACCCGCTCCAAAGTTTTGCAACGCACCGATTCTAGTACAAATTCTAATAGCGCACCAAACAATCGACGAGGTAACGGTAATAATCGTCGCTGTAATAATACTTCGTCGTCGAAGTATCAGGCGTACGTAAGCACGACGACTAGTTGCTCAAAGTGTCTGTGCGATAATATTGTGCATCAACACCTATTTAAGTGTGCAGACTTTAATAAAATGACGCCGCAGGAACGATTTAAATGCGTAAATAGTAACAATGCATGTGTGAATTGTCTCAGTTTAAGTCATCGAGTGTCTAGTTGCTCTTCAAATTATAGTTGTCGAGTTTGTAAATTTAAACATCACACATTGTTGCACTTCCACCGCAGAAGCGATAATGCTTCCCCTGCGCTGGCGCGTTCTCCACCGCTTCAGCCAGTTACACTGAAGTCTACAACCCCCGCGCCCGCACACTCGCCACCCCTTACCGCAGGTGCGCGTTCAGACGTCGCGCTGTGTACTTCGTTCAAGAATGTTTCTCAACGTTCACCGCCTCCCGCGCGCGCAAGTCGTTCGCAGAGAACTGTTTTATTATCAACCGCTCAAGTATTTGCTTACGATGCTAAGGGAGAGAAACAAATTATTCGTATATTATTAGACTCCGCGGCTCAAAGCCATTTTATGGCTAAAGAGTGCTGTCATCGTTTAGGCGTTCAACAACACGATACCGAATGTACTGTAGTAAAGGGATTCGGTGGAGTTGAAAAAGTTGTAAAATCGAAATCGATTGATATTAAAATTTTCTCACGATTCGACTCGAATATTAACTTCAATATTTCAACGCTAGTTGTTGATCAAATCACCGACCTTTTGCCCACCGCTGTGGTAGACACATCTGTCTTATCACACTTCCATGGCATAAGACTCGCTGATGAATGTTATAGCATGCCTAATAAAATTGATGTTTTGATAGGCGCATCCCTTTTCCCGCACTTACTGTGCCTAGACGTAATTTATTCGTCTAACGACTTGTCCGGGCCCTCAGCTTTGAGTACGGTATTTGGTTACGTTATTATGGGCTCAGTGCTGACACTTCAGGTAAATCATTCTTTAACGTGCTGCTCAGTTCTAGAGTCTCCTATCGTTGACAAATTAGTGCAACGATTTTGGGAGCTTGAACAGCCACCCTCCGCACCGCCCATTCAGTGTCCTTCAGACATTGAATGTGAAGAGTTTTATAAATCTACGACATCCCGCGATCCTTTTACTGGTAGATATATTGTTGGCCTGCCATTTAAAGATGACGTTTACTCTCTCAGAGATTCTTATGAAACCTCTCGACGACGATTCATGTGCTTGGAGAGGAAACTTCAAGCCTCGCCTACATTAAGGTTAGCATATGATGACGTCATAAAGGAATACTTAGCTAAAAATTATATATCCCCCGCACCGCCGTATGACTCTCATGAACCCGCTCCAATATATGTCATACCGCATCATGGAGTCTTACGCGAAGATAAGAAGTCAACGCGTCTGCGCATCGTCCTGGATGCTAGCAGTAAGACTAGCACTGGGCGATCATTAAATGATATTCTTCATTCTGGACCAAATTTGCAAGGCGACTTGTTCAATATAATTTTAACTTTCCGCTTACATCCAATCGCTATGACAGCCGACTGTCGCCAACAATTTCTGCAAATAGTTGTTCGCGATTCTGATCGTCGTTACCAATGCTTCCTATACCGCTTCCGTCCACAAGACCCACTTGTGTTATACCACTTCAATCGCGTGTGCTTCGGTTTAACTTCGAGTCCATACCATGCATTGCGCACGGTAAGACAGCTCATTGATGACGACGGCGCAAAGTATCCGCTTGCGAGTCGTATCGCATTTACTTCGCTATATATGGACGACATCGCGTTCTCTATGCCCAGTGAATCCGAGGCCAGTGAGACCTCTCGGCAGCTGATAGACTTATTCAAGGGTGCCCAATGGGACCTGATAAAATGGCATAGCAACCGTCGATCTGTTTTAGATGACCTCCCTACTTCCCATAAAATTACAGGAGAAGTAGAGTTCGATAAATCAATGCCACATAAAATACTAGGATTGGTCTACCGATAGTGACGCCTTTTATTTTAACATATCTGTTCCCGCTGATGTGACGTGCACTAAGCGCGCCATCTTATCTACTGTCGCTCGCCTGTGGGACATAATGGGTTTCGTTGCTCCCACAGTCGCGTACGCCAAATTGTTAATAAAGCAGCTTTGGCAACTTAATTTGGATTGGGACGACATACCACCACCGCCAATTATTAAGATGTGGAGGCAATTCTGTGCTGAATTACCAGCTCTTAATGATTTACGTATCCCGCGACATGTTGGTGTATCCAAAAACTGTACTGCGTCACTCCTGGGGTTTTCCGACGCCAGCGAGCACGCATACGGTGCCGTAGTCTACATACATGTAAAGAGCGTCAATGGTAACACCGTCCAGTTGATTTGTGCAAAGACTAAAGTCGCACCGACGAAACCACTATCTATTGCACGCCTTGAGCTTTGTGGAGCGGTTTTACTCTCAAAATTGCTTCGCAGAGTACTCGACAATTATTCTCTTGACCTTGCAATATCAGTCTATGCCTTTGTAGATTCAAAAGTAGCTCTGTACTGGATAAAGAGTTCGCCACACAAGTGGCAGACCTTTGTTGCAAACCGCGTTGTTCAGATTACCGACAATATTCGCGCTGATAACTTTTATCATGTCGCAGGTACTGAGAATCCCGCTGACATACTTTCACGTGGCGTTACGCCAAATAAATTAGTTTCAAACCCCCTGTGGCTCCATGGGCCTCAGTGGACTTCGTTAGATCCATCTCAATGGCCTCTTCGTACTTTAGACAATGAGGTTATTGCAAATATGCCTGAGAAGAAGATTTTGTCGCACACTGTGTGCACATCCGTCTGTAATTCTGCGATTTATGAGCTCGCACTCCGCATCTCTTCTTGGAGTAAACTTCTACGTATAATTGCGTACGTGTGTAAGTTTGCTAAATTATTGCCCCGCCGCAACACTACTGTAGTGACTGCTGATGATCTCAGTTTCTCTGAGGTTATAATCCTCCGCGCCCTGCAAAAACAGCATTTTGCAGTGGAATATTTAAATATTGAAGGTAACAAACCTTGCTCGCCCGCTTTCAATCGTTTAAGGCCTTTTATTGAGAATGGTTTAATCCGCATTGGTGGTCGTCTTTCGAACTCCGCATTAGATTACACGCAAAAACATCCAATTATACTCCCGCGCAGTGATCATGTAGTGAACATGATCATTGACTATTATCATATTAAAAATTTACACGCTGGGCCTGAATTGTTATTGTCATTGCTCCGTCAAAAATTTTGGATACTTTCCGCACGCCGCACTGTGAGAAGCAGAGTCTACAAATGTAATATATGTTTCCGCCTTAGACCCCGTCCAACTTACCCTTTGATGGCTGATCTTCCCCATAGTCGTGTAAGACAAGCTATTAAGGCATTTACACACACGGGCTGCGATTATGCCGGTCCTATCGCATACACTCCTGTACGTCGTCGTGGTGTACGCAGCGAGAAGGCGTACTTATGTGTTTTCACATGCCTCACGACTCGAGCTGTACATATAGAAATCGCTACAGATCTTAGTAGTTCTAGTTTCCTCGCTGCGCTTAAACGCTTCCTCTCTAGACGAGGGCCGATTCAGTTTTTATATTCGGATAATAGAACGAATTTTAAAGGTGCCGCTTCGTATCTTCGCGATCTCTATTAATTTCTAAACGTTGAATACCGCCCAAAGCTTGAGCAAGAGTGTGCTGAGAATCGTATAACATGGAAGTTCATCTGTCCCAACTCTCCTCATTTTGGAGGCGCCTGGGAGAGTATGATCAAAGTCGTAAAAATGCATCTGTTCCGAGTTATCGGACATCAGTTACTTTCATACGAAGAGCTTAATACTGTTCTTGCGCAAATTGAGTGCTTGCTAAACTCGCGGCCCTTGACAGTATTAAGTTCTGATCCTGCAGAGCCTTCAGCTCTTACTCCGAGTAATTTTTTGAATACCGCACCTTTATTGTCATTACCCGCACCCAAAGTCAAATCTGACTCTACCAGTCTGTTACACAGGCATTCTTTACTGGATAAATTAGTTCAGTCGTTTTGGGACCGGTGGAGGACGGAATACCTTCACGGATTACAAGTTCGTCAGAAATGGAACACCCCGTCTACGGCTATCGTACCAGGCATGGTTGTAATTGTGATAAATGATAATGAACCGCCCCTTGTTTGGCCATTAGCGATTGTCGAGTCTGTTCATCCTTCGAAGGATGGCGTAGTTCAAGTAGTGACCGTGAGAACTACTAAGGGAACATATCTCCGTCCTGTTGCTCGTATTTGCCCTCTTCCAAGACAATAAATCACGATTATTTTGATTATAATTATTTATCTAAATTAGGAATTAAGTTTATATTTATATATATTAAAAAAGTATTAAACCGCAATATTATATTTATGTATACATTTTCTCGCTTACCAAGTAAGGTTAGTAGATGAGACATGCGCATTGAGCGCATCCTCTCACTTTATATACCGCTTATTTATTTGTTTTCCTTTTACTTTTATATTACGGTTGTCTTTTAAAGGTGACCCTTTAAGGGCGGGAGAAAATGGTAACGCCAGTTAACAATCTACTTTATCAACATTACATTACATATCGCATTGAGTTCGTCCTAAGTTATATCTACTTTATCAACATGACTAGTGCATATTTTTTGTTTCCTTCCTTCCTTCCCTTTCCTACCGCACGCGCTGCCGCCGAGGTGGAAAAGAGGATCTCGGCGCGCGTCAGTATACTAAGTGATATTACGCCATCCGCAACGCACGGCCACCCGTCGCGTCCTATGTACATTAACTGCAAACCGCGCAGGATGAACATTGAGTTCTCCTGTTTATGTTTAATATTCACCGCATCAGACATTGTGTCTTTGTAACTCATAAAAGTGTGAGACGCCCCCGTAAGGGCAAAGGTAGAGAGTGTGGGACTTCACGAGACTGTTCCGAGAGTGCGTGTGCTCCGAACCACGTGGCGAGCTTGCTGTATAGCAGACACTCCAGGAGGAAGGCGCGGCAGCCCTCATCAGGTCAGTGCGTGCTATCCCACCTATTTATTTTCCCCTTTGCCGTATGCACCAAAATTACAGTCCACTAAATCTTTATCGAAGATACCTTAAGTTACTGGCGTCTCCAGCTTGTAACTGCAGGATAAAGACATTTTGGATCCATTCTGTATTTTCCGTTATTAAAATAAGATGACGTATTGGTATTTTTAACATTTGTATGGCATCTAAATATATAATATTTTAGGTTTTTTATATATTCTAAATTGTAGTTTAAGTAGTCAATTTCTATATTGATTTTAAATGAGATATTTTATTGTAAAACTAATGTAATAAAACTAGGGTTCTGGTATTTGAAAAGGACGAAGAGAGAACGAAATGTGAAATATGGGTAAATCAGGAATGTCTAGAACAGGTAAATGAAATTGTATACTTGGGGAGTGCTTTCAGCCGGGATGGAAGATGTGATTTAGATGTGGATAGGCGTGTCGCTGCCGGAAACAAAGTCAATGGTGCCCTGAATGCATTAGTCAAAAGGCAAGGCGTGGTGAAGAGTGCACGCCTTGCAATACATAACGCAGTTTTGGTACCGACTTTGTTATATGGCAGCGAAACCTGGGTATGCCAGAAGAAGCATAAAAGCAAGTTGAATGCAGTGGAGATGCGATCTCTTCGTAAAATGTGTGGCGTTACCATAGCCGACCGAAAGCGAAACGAAGAGATTCGCAATACGGCAGGATTGAAAGATGACCTTATCACAAAAATTGATAGGGGCGTACTCCAATGGTTTGGGCACGTTGAACGAATGAGTGAGGACCGAATGGTGAAGAAAATATATAGAGCGAAAGTAAATATTAAAAGGTGTCGAGGTAGACCGAGACTAACTTTCGAAGACCATGTGAGCAAATTGCTCGAAGAGGGGAGGGTCAAAAGTACTCGGATACCTAGACGTGCATGTATGAAGAAGTTAATGAACCTGAAAGAAGCGAAAGAGGTATGTAAGGATCGTGACACTTGGCGATCTGTTCTCTCTGGCTACCCCGTTAGGGAATGTGCGTGACGATAAGTAAGTAAGTAAGTAATATTTTATTGTGTTTATATATATATTGGGTATAATTATAAGTGATAAAATTATTTAAGTTTATAAAGGTACAATGAGTACAATTTTGAGTAAAAAGCTGGATTTTATTATATTGAGATTAAGCGTTTTTAAATTTAAATAGGGATTAAATTGTACACTAAGAATAAATACATGACTGTTTTTCAGTTTGTAAAGGGCGTTGCACAATTCCAAATATAGAACGTAAGGATTCTTATCATGTGCACCCAGACCTATAATAACAATATCATCCTTGTTAAGTGTAGATATAATATGTGATCTCTGTAATATGTGAATCTCTATAATATGTGAATCTGTTTAAAATTTGTGAACTTGTTGCGTTAGGTTTGACGATCCCCGTAACAGAATAAATATCGTTCCACCTATTTGTTCTCGACTTAATCATTTCTGGAGCTAGTTTTTGTACTTGTTCATCTCCTAATATAATATTTTTGGATGATTTTGTGTTGCTATTAGTAACGCCATCTTTTGCCCGATTTTGACAATTATTGCATACTGAATTCACAGTCGGCTTACTTTGAGCATCCGTGGGTATTTTTATGCCTTGTTTTACGATTTGTAGTACAGGCGGGCACTGGACTTTTCTACGGGGTGTTGAGGAACAATGATTTTTGAAATTTTTATATGATTTGCAAGCAGGAGGCGTTGAGAAATTTAAGATGGGAATATTTTTTGCCATCGGATTAGGGGCTGTTCTATGATATTTTTTCCTGATTTCGCTAAGTCGTCCGTGTGCAGTAATTACAGAAGGTATGTCATTTTTCGGAAATATGGATGATGTATCCTTTGATGCAACCCTAGTCAGTTTTTTTCAAAAAATCTATTTGTAAGTCTTTTTCTTTTGTACTTTGCCTTAACGTTGTATTTTCACTATTCAGACTTTCAATCTCTCGATGAGCAGTGTTTAACTGTATTTCCAAATCTTCTAATTTATCTTTAATTCGATAATTATTGACATATTCAGAGTTGTTTCCAATGGTACACCTTTGTTAGTAACATTTTCTAAGTTTGAATGAAAGAATGAGTTTTCTGGCGAAATGTTCGTTAAATCGTTGTGTGAATTAGATTTTTTTGATAGTCTTTTACGTAAAGTAACGTTTTCCATAACTTTACTATGTTTCCAAAATATGAAGAGGTATAAAATAAATAAAATGTGAAAGTTATTGAAGCGCTATCTAGTATGTAGTAGATTTAGTATTGGTAATCAACAATAGATGGCATTGAGTGCCGAATACTTTCAATAGTTTATAACAAGAACACTTATTTACGCCATCTCTTGACGAGTAGCGGAAAGATAATTAATTTGAATTTTGTAACGTTCGTTAAAATATTACTTTCCAGTTTTTCACATTTTTTTCTATTTAAAAGTACTATTTCACACTTGTTATTTTTCACTGTCACTTATAAAGTTAATTCAAATTGTTTTTGTTTAGAGAGAAAGTAGTATTTATAATTTAAGCATTAAATTAAGTTACGCCTTGGTTGTAAATTTAGTATGTAATAACTTCATAATTTCTTCAATATTTGGTTGGATAACACTCACAGGTCACATGTAAGAGTTTATTTTTAAATTGAGTACACTTATGTAAAGTTTTCTGTGTTAAAACTATTTTAATTTTAATTTTTCGCTGAAACCGTGTCAAAGCATGTGATTACTTTTCAAGCGCCATCTATGACCTCAAATTTTTTTTTCATCAAGCCCATACATATACCCCATATTATACAAGCATTGGGCGGGGGTTAGTCTACTCCTAACTTTTTGATATTATAAATAGGACTAGATTAATACCTATTCTGCTCTCCTGTCCGGCGAGCAGTTTGGCGTATGGCTCTGGTGGAGAGCGCATGTCGTGTTGATCCCCAGGGCAAGTCCGACGATTTCTCCTTCACGTGGTTACCTGCTGTTATTTGGTCTGGTTCAATAGGAAACAGACAGATCAGAAACACTCGGACGATCCTCTTTTTCTTTTCTTTTATCTCTCCCCCTTTTCCCATCCCAACCCGATCCAAGGTGTCAAGCGTACCGTGCCGATGGATACGTGGCTGGAGGAAGTCCAGTCGCAAACGGTGCCTACCCGAGACCAGGGCGATTCAGTTAGTATTTTAGCCCTTCCCTCGGCATGCGGGGCTCTGCCGGGGGTGACCAAGTATTTCCCTAGCTACTCGTGGGAACAAAATGGACGAAAACCGACATTTTGAAAAAGATATTAAATCTCCTTTAATGGAACTATCTGCAGGTTTGGAAGAGGCTCTTTTAGCCTCACCAACACCCTGCAACAGTGCGCCCCAATCTGGGACGAGCCGTGAAGTGGAGGGCACGTTTGCAGCTGAACCACAATCGGAAACGAACCAGGGAGGGGAAAAGAAAAAGTTCGCTAGGCCTTATAAGCTTAGTGGGGCTGCGAGGAAAAGGTACCGAAGGCTGATAGCAGCTGAGATTGGAGCCGAAGAGGCCCGCTCTCTCTGCCAGAAGCCTTGGGACGAAATTCCTCTGCCCAAGCCTCCCCCATTTCCGAAGGTGAAAAAACGCAGTCGGTCTGAGGAAGAGTCCCCCAAAGACCAGCCCAGGAAGACTGTGAAGCTGGCAACGGAGGAGAAGAAGCTCAGCTTCAGTGCCGTAGCTGGCTCCACGCGTATAGGAATTCGCAATTCGAATCCTATGAGTGTGGAGCAGATGCGGCTGGTTCACCGGGCACTAACACAGGCCATCGCTAAGACGGCCTGTGGGTCGCAACCGGGAATAAGGGCCCAAAATTTTCCGGTTTCACACATAAGCCAGGTTGGATTCTGGTAACGTGCCTGAATAAGGCAATCCAGGACTGGATTGTGGGTGAAATCGGAAAACTAAAGCCCTGGCCGGAGGCAGAGCTCTCGGTAATACCCGAGGGCGAACTGCCTAAGCCGACGATGGGCATCATCTACTTGCCCCGCAGCGAAGCCGACTCTCCAGAGGAGGCGGCTGTGCTGTTGAGGGCACAGAATGAAGGGCTCCATACTGAGCTCTGGAGAACCCTCCACCGTAGGGACGAGGAGATTGGGTTCCTAGTAACCTTTTCTCTGGACGACCCATCTCTCTCTTAGGAAGGCAGGTGGCAGAGTCATCCTTGGCTTTAAGATGATAACTTTTAAAGTCAGGGGAGGCTCTGACGTGGCAATGGAGCCCGAACCGCCAGAACCCCAACCCCAATCCCCCCAGCCCTCCACCTCTCGGGGTGAGGCTGGAACGCCACCGGTGAGAGTGACGAAGACCCAAGGCGCAGATTTCGCCTCGGCCCCACGGCCTCCGCTGGTGTCGTCCAGGCCGGGGGGAGGGGAGGTGGGAGTGGTTCGAAGAAAGGTAAGGCGGGAGTCAAGTTCGCAGGAAAAGGACGTCCTCGTCCTCAACAGGCGGAAAAGACTCCTGCCCCTCCACGCCCATAAATGGCAAAACTCAAGGGTAAGACGAGGGTCCTCCAAGCAAATCTTCACCATACAGCAGCTGCTTCTGCCGTGGTGGAGGTTTGCTTTGCAGAGGACAACATTCACCTCACCCTTATAAAAGAGCCTTGGGTGGCCAACGGTCAAGTTCTGGGATTGGCGGCTGCCGGTAAGTTTCTTGTCAATACCAAAGGCAGTAGATCCAGAGCTTGTATAATTTATAATATAAATATTGAACTTTTAGCTGTTCCAGAGTACTGCAATGATGACCTGGTTACAGCCTTCATAAATCTCAAGGGATGCACAGGGGCCAGAGTAATCATTTGCTCAGCCTATCTTCCTGGCGAGAACGCAGATCCTACCATCGAGTTAGAGCGAGTGGCGGAGTTCGCCCGAAAACACAACGCCGAACTTGTGGTGGGTTGTGATGCTAATGCTCACCACACAGCCTGGCGAAGCACCAACATCAACGAACGAGGTGAGTTACTTTATGATTTTCTCATCTCCAACCGCCTGGTAAGCCTAAACTAAGGTTGTACACCAACCTTTGTAACGCGCGCTAGGCAAGAAGTGTTAGACATAACCTTTGCTACCAATAACATGTCCAGGCGGATAAATAACTGGCATGTTAGTAGCGAAATCTCGATGTCTGATCACAAGCACATTAAGTTTGTGATTGGAGCATCACCATCCTTTGAAACCGTTACTTTTAGGGATCCGAAAGCGACCTCCTGGGATATCTATAGAGATAGCCTAAGGAGGAATTAGGAAACGTTTCCTAAAAGCATCAAAACAATTGAAGGTCTGGAGTTAGAGACAGAGACAGTAACCATAGGTATCCGTGAAGCCTTCGAGGACAGTTGTCCCGTAAAAACCAAGACCTCAACACGAAAAGTTTCCTGGTGGAATTCTAAGCTGAAAGACCTTAGGGAAAAGACCAGGAAACTATTTGATAGGGCTAAGAAAACCAAAGAGTGGGAAATTTATAGTGCAGCCCTAACTGAATATAATAAAGAAATTAGGAATGCCAAGAGAGCATCGTGGAGGAAGCTATGCGAAGAGGTTGAGTCTTTGCCTCGCAGTGCAAAACTACACAAGATGCTATCGAAAGCTAAACCTAATCAGATCGGGCTTCTTAAATAGCCGGATGGTAACTTCACTAATAGTGAAACAGAAACATTGGAGTTACTAGCGTCAACCCATTTCCCAGAATCATACAAAACTTCAGCCTTGAACTCTTTCAGAGCCCTACAAAGGCCTTGCATGAGGACTGGCGTAGGGCTGCAAAGATAATAAGGCCTAACCTGGTGCAGTGGGCTGTTGACTCCTTTGAACCATTCAAATCAAGCGGGGAGGATGGAATAATTCCCATCCAACTACAGAGGGGTATCGACATTCTTCCTCCTTATCTGGTGAAAATCTTCAGAGCATGTTTTGCATGGGGATATATTCCAGAACGATGGACAAATGTCAAGGTTCTATTTATACCTAAGGCTGGTATAAAGGACTATGATTTACCAAAGTCCTTTAGACCTATAAGCCTATCTTCCTTTCTTCTTAAGACATTGGAAAAGGTTATAGATAGATATATAAGGGATGTAGCTCTAGCTACGAGGCCCATACATTACAACCAGCATGTTTACCGCAGAGGCAAATCTACGGAAACAGCCCTAATCAGTGTCATTGACAGGGTCGAAAAAATACTGGAGGATAAAGAAATAGCTCTTTGTGCCTTTCTAGATATTGAGGGCACCTTCGACAGTAGCCCCACATCACTGCTGATTGGGGGCCTAACATCTAAAAATGTTGACCCCACAACCATCAGATGGGTGAAGTCGATGCTCTCAAACAGAAAGGCAAAAATAGCGCTGTTTCAAACCTCGATTGAGGTTGCAACCACAGGAGGCTGTCCACAAGGAGGTGTTTTGTCACCCCTTCCTTGGACTCTTGCGGTTGACCAACTATTGTACAAAATGGCAGACCTACGCATTGACACATTGGGTTATGCTGATGACCTTGTGATCATTGCAAGGGGCTTTCGCCAAAGTACTTTATCGTCAATAATACAAAGAGCCCTAAACACCATAAATAACTGGTGTAGGGATAACAGTTTATCAGTAAATGCTGATAAAACTGTTATAATACCCTTTACCAAAAAAAAAAACGGTTGGACAAATTAGTCCAACCAAAACTTAATGGCAAAGAAGTACCATTTTCCATGGAAGTTAAGTACTTGGGCGTAACAATCGACCAAAAATTAACGTGGAACTCTCACCTTAGCAACGTATGCCATAAGGCAAAAATTGCTTTAGGTACGTGCAGTCGTTTGGTCGGGAACAACTGGGGCTTGCGTCCTAGTATGATCCTATGGCTGTACAGCAGCATAGTGAGGCCGATTCTCACCTACGCCTCTATTGTCTGGTGTAACAAGGCCAACCAAAAGACGACTGCGGATAGACTAAATAGTCTACATAGGACTGCCTGAGCCTAGCCTAGCGGCCTAGCCTAGCGGCTCTTAATGCACTTCTATGCCTAACGCCCCTAGATCTCTATCTAGACAAGGAGGCGTGGGCTAGTTTGTATAGGATTAACGCCCAGGGCGGTCTGTGCTTGCTCTCCTACAAATTGAGATGCATGCTCGACTCAATTAAGGAATCACCGGTCTTATGCATGATCTCAGATATCATGCGTCCACTTTACACTTTTGATAAAAAGTATAAAGTGGAATAACCCTCCAGAGAAGACTGGCTGAATGGCCAGGTTATCTGTGAGGTCGGTAGCCTCATATGGTATACCGATGGGTCTAAAATGGGCCTCGACGTAGGCTTTGGAATTTACGGGGATCGCCCCAAATTCAAATTTAGTATGAATTTGGGTAGATACACCTCTATCTTCCAGGCAGAAATTTTCGCCATACTTCGGTGTGCGGAAATTAATCTACAAAACACTACGTCAACCATAAAATTTACATAAACTATGATAGTCAAGCAGCACTGCTAGCGCTGAGATCAAACTTAGTGAACTTAAAGCTAGTTGGAGACTGCGTGAACCGTTGAAACGCCCTGGGTTGTTACAACAGGGTCGTTTTAAGATGGGTTCCGGGTCACGAGGGCATTGTAGGCAACGAATTTGCCGACAAACTCGCACGGGAGGGCTCAAAGTGCACACAATTTGGACCCTGAATCCTGATCCCTGACTCTCAAGAAGCCTAGCCCGATTGACCCTTGAAACTCTTTATCACAATAAATCACTTAAGATCTGGTCTGACACACCAGGCTTAAAACATTCTAAAACCTTATTCCGGGCTTTTGATCGTAAATTCGCTTCAGAAGCCCTGGGATTAAGTAAAAATAAATTGCGCATTCTGGCAAGAGCCCTAACTGGACACTGTTGTCTTAAAAAGCACATGTCCATCCTGGGACTAAGCAACTCAAGGATGTGTCGGTTCTGTTCTATAACGGAAAAAACACCTCTACACATCCTAACCGATTGCGGACCCTTAATGCGCAAACGTAACACTCATCTGGGAAACTATCTACTCCGCCCAGAAGAAGTGAAATTGCTCACGGCTAAGCAACTTCTTCTATTCATTGAAGACATAGGGCTTAGCAGGGAACTATAGCCATAGCAGCGATCACAATAGATCTTCTAGGTCGCAGTGATACTGGTCTCTTTACCTAGACCTGCATAGCTGCTCGCACACAATAAAAAATAATAATTATACCTCATATGTATATCTTTAAAATCTATGAATAAGTCTTTAGAAAGATATTGAGGTTTTTAATATCATTTTTTTCTAAGCTCTATAGTTTGGGCGAGAAACACTTTCAAAGTGGTAAAATGTTGCCCCCCCCCTGTAACTTCTAAAATAAAAAATGATAAAACTAAAAAAGTATATGATGTACATTACCTTGTATACTTCCACCGAAAATTGGTTTGAACGAGATCTAGTAAGCAGTTTTTTTTTAATACGTCATAAATCCTAAACCGCAATTTAACTTTCATTCAATCAACTACAAGAACTTTTAGTATACGTTACTTACTACGGAACCCTTCATAGGCGAGTCTGAATCGAACTTGGCCACTTTTATTTATTGGAATGTTATCAGAAAGATGCTACTGCCCATTTCCATGAGCTTTCATTTTCCCTTTGTCGCCTCTTTCAACCCCCGGAATGGTATGGGATAGTGGATTCTCTTATTTCACCACTATACAACGGCTTTGTTTAAAAACTTTAAACTTATACTTCAAAATAATTTTTAATTAAAATTATATCTAATACAAACGTTAAAATTGGATACAAGTACATTAAAAGCACAGTAAAATGCTTTGCTTTTAAATAGTAACGTAAAAAGTTGAAGTAACTTTTTACTTTACTATTTGAAAGCTTTTAAATAGTATTTCAATTAAATTTCCAATCGTATTCTTGACCTTATACGTTCGAATGAAGTAATAAATTGAGTTTGTATTGTATAATTGTTCGTTAGACATTCTTTTTATTTTACTGCAGTGAAACTTGATCAAATTCACGTATTTTTGCCTTGAAAATAAGATTAAAAAATGGTTTTGATTAAGGCTACTCCTTCGTTAGTACGCCTTTCAATTTTCGATCATTTTTGTGCTGTTCAATTAAGCTATAAAATGGTTCTGGTTTATTTAAATTATTTATTTTTATTTTATTCGAAACAAAAACAGCTTTTTCACTTCATCATCATCATTATTACAGCCCTTCACAAGTCCACCGCTGAACATAGGCCTCACCCAAGTAATGCCACAAAGAACGGTCCTGAGCCACCTGCATCCATCGACTTCCTGCATGTCTTACCAGGTTGTCACTCCATCTAGTGAGGGTCGCCCTACACTACGCCTGCCAGTACGAGGCTGCCACTCGAGAACCTCTCTTCCGCATCGGTTACCGGTTATTCGAGCTATATGGCCGGCCCATTGCCACTTCAGCTTATTAATCCGTTGGGCTATGTCGGTCACTCTGATTTTACTGCAGATGTCCTCATTTCTGAATCACTTTTAAATCGACGTAGCCATAAGAAGGTAATATGAAAATAAAATATGAAAATTAGCAAAAAAAATCAAGTACCCTTTTACTTCCCTTTTTTCACTGTTGATGATGATGATAAACAGTACCAGACTGATGGACAGGCCGGATCGATATATATATATATATATATATATATATATATATATATATATATATATATATATATATATATATATATATATATATATTAGATTGTTACATTGTCCGTACCACATATACGAATGAGTTAACCGTGATGAATACAAAATATATTTGTAGTTGTGTAATATTAATTTAAGTTATTTACGGTCTATCTAATAAGTTTAGAAAAGAAAAGAAACATTCGTGTATTATTGCCATCGAATAAGAAAAGTTTAACAGTTTTTTAAAAAAATTCTACAGATCTTCAGAAGCGTATATATTAAGCGTTTAGAATTTACAATCTCTTTGTATGAATGAGGAACTAAATTGAGTTTATTCTACAGAACAATTCATTCGAAATTCTTTTTCTGCAACTGCATAAAGTGAAGCGGTTTAAATTCTTGCGAAATGTTAAACGCACATTAGTTTTCATATATTTCTTTGAACTTGCCGCCGCATTAAACAGTCGTTTTTATTTATTTATAATTGCTTTGTTTTCTTATTTTTCATCTTACGAGTATATATGTCTGATCTATGCCCCCTTAATTGAACATATTCGCATCTGATAAATATTTATTATATATGAATAATTAATAATATTTATTAATTCGTACATAGCAAATAACATATGAATAAATAAAGAACTAATTTCTAACATACAGATAAGGCAATTACAGGACAAGAAATAATTCTTAAAGTGATAATGTATAGATATTTTTACTTCTTCCTTCTTTATAAGCCTGCAAAAGACAACTTCTAGTTATTGACCTCTCCCGCTATATAGAAGGTTTGCCCTAATCATCTCACATTTCGTCTGGTGTAAACAATGTAGTTTTACCGTCACTTGTCGGAGGTCATAAGATTTTTCTGCAATTTCCCATAATCACATGGTAACTACACTGTTTTGTGCACTTAAATAGATGTTATATACAATGAGTTTTATTATAAGAATCACAATTAATGTACGTTTTGGATTTTGCGCACATGCTTTTTTATTGAAAGTTGATTTTCTTCAGGGAAACTTGAATTATTTTTGAACCACCAAAACGAGCAAATTAGATTTTGTACTGTAAACACTGCTTTGTTCAAAAATAGCAAAATACTTTCAACCGAATTCAGTAAGTGGCTACTGTGGCCTATAGACTCTTATAACCAACTCCAAAAAGGTCACCTACAACACTGAGTTAATTCATATAGAAGCTCATGCTAGGCAATGCAAGTCTCGGTCTCCTTTCCCTATTTTCGATTTCTTTTACCACAAAGAATCATTCTTTCACCGACTTAAAAAAGGTCAAAAAGTATGTCATTCAAATTTATGTTTTTTTAAATGTCTGAACTTTTTCTAGATGAACCGATTTTGATATTTCTTTTTTTAATTGAAAGCTGGTGCTTATGTGATTATGTGGCTCGATACAAATTTGAAAAAGATCTGACTAGTAGTATTTAAGTTATCCTTGACAATGTGTATTTAATTGACTACGATTACATTGATGATTTTTTTAATAAATTGGTTTTTTCAATGAAAGGAATGTCAAAATTACCAAACGGTTCGTGGTTCCGAATGTTTTCCAAACTGTATTATGCATTGATTAGATTTTTAGATTTGTTTGTGTTCGTACGATCGAATAAAGCGGGTATTAAAAAGTTTTAAGAATATTGATAAGAGACGATTGATGCAGATGGCTGGTGACCGTGCTTTGTGACACAACATGAGGAAGGGCTATGTTCAGCGCTGAACTTGTGAAATACTGTAATGATGATGAAATTAAAACATTCGATAACGTTTTTGGGATATTTAAAATAGATAAACAATATAAAATAAAAAAATGTTTTTTAAACAAGCTTGGTTATGTTTTTTGCTCGAAAACCTCCTTTAATTTGATATCCATATCAAAAGGGTTGTAAGGAAAATATTTTCTGACTCGGAGCGGCGGCTATTTTAGACTCCTGTACATACAACTTTATAATTTGTGTTTTACACGTCTAAGATCCATAAATCATTACTGGCAACACAAACCGGTTATGTAGTTTTGTATTAGTATAGAGAATAAGTAAATAATCGAATTTATAATTCTAATGTTACTTAACCGCTGACTACTCTTTTGTCAATTGACAAAGTGTTTGTACAGATTTTTCAATCGTTAGATAAAAACTATTAATGGAGTAAACTACAACATAAACATATAAAAAGTAGTATGAATAAAATATTTCAGTTGTTTGACTTTTATATATTCAGTCAGGCTATAATTTATATTCGGTGGAAATTTTGTTGTCATTAGTTCAACATCAAAGGAGTGCAAATTCTGTACGTAATACTGTTATTTATTCTGTGCCTTGTATGTGTTATTTGTTGATCGGTGCGACTTGCCACTTATATGGAAGTAGATGCGGGTCCACACAATAGCGTAGCAGTGTATAATATGTTGTTGTATTGATCTATATTAATAATAATAATATATTAGTGCAAATCAATGTATTTACATAAATTATGTATTAAAATAATCTCTCAGATTATATTATCGTAGTAGCAGAACCTCTGACTTCTAAACTAGGCAGGGCCTGTATCATAAAAATCAGCACTCTTCGCAAAATCAGTGTCGGCAATACAAGAATGGATTAGGAAAAAGTAAAAAGTGCGTGTGCGTGTGCGTGTGCGTGTGCGTGTGCATGTGCGTGTGCGTGTGAGTGTGCGTGTTCGTGTGCGCGTGAGCGCGCGCGCGCGCGTGCCTGTGTGTGTGTGTGTGTGTGTGTGTGTGTGTGAGCATGCGAGTATGTTAGCAATAGTCAAGCTAGGAGGTTTACGGTTTCTTGAGACATTGTAACCAATTTGTTAGTTTATTTTTGCATTCAAACTTATTAAGCGGATGAATGTTGATTTTCTTATTTACTTTGTAATATAACATTGAGCTTACGATCAAATAGTGTTTTTGGCATGTGACGTTCTATGAATCTCAGTCTTATACACATGGTCAGATCTGCGTTTGCGTAAAACCTTAGGGTAAAAGGGCGTTTCCGTGTGTTTTCTTAAAATAACACGTAACATATAAAGTTATCTGACTGATAACATTTTAAAATCGGCGTATAACTTCGATGTGTCATATAAAGTCGGCTTAAAATTTATAATTTTTAAAACTGCTCGCTGAGCTCTTTCCAAAGATACTAGACTGTTTTATTAGCAGCGTCTCAAACCGGGATGCAATAAACAAAAAGCGATTGACATAGGGTACTGTATACCATGTTTATTATGTGTATATCAGCTACTTTCTCTAAAGTTCGGATGTACGAGTATGTGAGTTTTCTGATTCGATCAGTAAGTTGTGCAACGTGAGTGCTCCAATTTAGGTTACTGTTAATTAATATAATTATGTCATCTATCCTACAATGGTTTGAATTTTTCTGTTGTTTTTATAGTTTTTTTATTTTTTTTTAATAATCCTAGTAATTTTTTTTGTTTAAGAAATCATATGGGCGCGCTCTGTCTAAAATAAATAAATAAATAATTAAATATAGTCTTAGAGCGTTTGGCTATGTATTTATAATGTAATAGATTTGACGAATTGTACTAAGTGGTGATTTGTTATATTCTTAAAAAATGAATAAGTAATATGTAAACAAATTCTATATTTTTAAGATTTTCTTTTTAATTTTACATGTACTTTTTGCTATACAAACATATAACTAAATTATTTCCAAATAGCTTTACAATATTATGGAATCCTTATTACACTAATAGTATCTAAAAACAGCCAGGCTTATTCATTAAAAAGACATTAGTCTTTTTAATGAATATGCCATCACTTACACATAAATGATGATAATAATTATTGTCAATCAATTGAATTATTGACTGTTCGTTACTTAACAGTAATTGATGGAACGTCCCTTTCACTAACGAAAATGCTTGATAAAATTGAATTAGAACTTCAAAGGAAATTAATGTTATTGGCCTATGGTATATGATGGCTTTTATACGACAATTTCGCTAAATAATGACGCACGCAAGAGAGATTCAAAATATTATTGTTACATTTTCTTATTGAACAGTCTTAATATCGTTTACGTATGAATTTATAATAATTTATGCTTATTAAGTTGACATGTATAATTTATTTATTTGGAAAGCATCGGGATTTAAATACGATTCAAGTTAAACGCGATAAAATCCCATTTTTTCCCTTATTTTATTTTATTCCGTATCGAAATGGTTATCGTTTCTTGAATCGGGTAATTTCACAGTATAATTTTCAGGAGAAAAAAAATGTAAAACTACGACACAAGTGTGTCGTGGAGACTTAACATTATTTGTCTATATTCTCGAATATGCGGGCGCAAGCTATTTTGATTTAACTGAAGATAAATTAAAAAAACTTGAGCGTATTCAAAATCTGGCTATTAGGTTCATATTTGGTTTGGGCAAATATGACCATGTCTCCGAATTTCGTTTAAAGCTATTCGCCTTCGCTGGACTCTACAAATTGTTTCTCTTCCGTCTGCGTACTATTGAATAAAATTATTTCTAGCTATTTGAAGAAAAAGTTTTAAGTTTCTTGATCATCACAGATCGGATAGAGTTCTACGTTCTGCCGGAGAACTTATACTCACGCTACATTCATAACGAACTAAATACTTTAACAATTCCTTCACAGTCGAGGCCATGTGCTTATGGGATCATCTTCCTCCACAAATTCGTCGTGCGAATACACTAGATAATTTTAAGACTAACGTCAAAAAATCACTACCTAACACTGCAGTAATCACTGGTCATCATTTGCGACATTTAATTTTGATATTCTTTCTGTAATTATTTATGTAATTTTTATGTATATTTGCTTATTTAATCTTATGTATACCTATCATATTTTTATTGTGTATATTAGTGTATTATTTATATTTTGTTATTATGTATCGTTTAAGTTTATTTAGGTATTAGTTTGGTAGGTAACACTATGTACACCACCTCCAACTGTCCAATAGCACAGTTTTCTCCTAACCCTAAGGTTGTTTGGAAGAGATCGCTTTTTAGCAATAACACCGTCTTATTGTACCTACCTCTTAAGTTTTGCTTTCTGTACCATGTTTCTAATAGTTTTTGTTGTGTACAATTGAGGATATAATAATAATTATAATAACTTAAATTGAACAAGGCCACCACCCGAACCCGGAACCATTTATTTTTCGGACATATAAGCACTTGTTCCGTGCAGGATTCGAGTCCCCGACTTTGCATGTATTCCATAAGGCAAGTGAAACCTTCCTTTTGTAATTAAAGTATTTTTTAAAATTTAAGTTTAGTTACGACGTCAGTATTTTGCATATTTGACATCGGCCTTTACGTATATATCATAGTCTTGTACAGCTCATAAATTTCTAAGTATTCGTAGATATTGCCGTCACAGTAAATTAGTGTAAGCCTATATACGTCTCATACGGACACAGGACTTTGCTTGTTCCTACTGATAGAGTTTAGGTCTTTAAAAAGTTTTTTTGCAGCGATGAGTCCATGATAAAAAAATACCTTATATCGATTTATTTGTACAAAATATAAAGGAAAAACATGAAGGGATAATTTTTTATGGGACAGGATGACAAACGAGCATACAGCCCACCTGATGGTAAGTGGTTGCTGTGGCCCATAGACATCTACATCTATCCTCGGTTACGAATCAAAATGCAGATGCGTTGTTATCCGTGAGGACTTAGGTGGACTGCCTCGTTTCCAGTAAAAAGGGTCTCCGGTTCTCTACACTCACCATAAGAAATACAGCAGCATTAAACTACTATTTGACACTGGTATTCTGTGAAAGTGTGGTCCTTCCCCGGTCGAGCCGACCCATTCGTGCTACAACTATACTACTAATATAACTGCAGCACGGCTCTACCACGTGAAACTAAACAAAAAATACGAAAGAGATAAGACCACCATGGTTTTTCTCGTCATCATCATCATCATGACCATTAGTACAACCAATCACATGTTTACTGCTCAACATAGTAGAACTCCCTCATAGATGCCGTGCCCGTCAGTTCATAATACTGTCGGTTATTAGCCTACTTAATTGTAGGAAGAGTTTTGTCGTAACCGCAATACTTAGTAAATAGGATGATTAATGCAGTAATGTGTCTCGAAACTTTGATGGTACTCCATTTCAGTCCCGCATTTTATATTTTACATATACGGAATGGTTATATCGCCACGTATCATAATTTTTCACATTGTCGCCCCTGTTAAAAATCAAAGGACAAAATAGTGTGAATATATTAACGTGACATATATAACATAATATACAGAATGGTTGACTTTTATGTACACATTTCTGTCATTGAGTTGAAAATATATATACGTCTCATTTCTCATTATAGATAATTAAGAAGGAAATAGTAGAATTCTTAATTACGGCAAACATATGAAACTTGACGGTAGTATTTAAAATATCTACGTTCATGGTAATTACCTACCGGGAACTAAGATATTTTAATAAGTTATTTCATCTTATGTTTCACCAAAAATCACAAGAATATATTATACGATTCCCTTCTTTGCTCTTTTAAACAATAAATCTATTAGACATATCAGATTAACTCAACCTCAACTCTCAGTTCAACCGCTCAGTAGTCATGTAGGTATGGTTGTAACACGAATTGGTCGGCTCGACAGAGGGAGTACTTCGTTCTCACAAAATACCAGCGTAAAATAGCAGTCTAATACCGCTATGTTTCGTATGGTGAGTGTAGAGAATCGGAAAGCCCTTTCACTGGAAACAAGGCATTCCATCTTAGTCCTCAAGGGTGACAAAGCATCTGCAAAATATCAGCAATCAGGTCGATTGCGTGCTCGTTTGTCACCCTTATTCTATTCAAAAAGTAAATAAAAAAGTTTGTCGATTGGCACTCTCGTGCACGTAAGCTTCAGGTTGCAACCAAACATATGGATCCATACTTCGAGGTAGTCGATGGACTGAGGTGTTTTGTGGTATCTTTTAGTGGGGTTCTTTGTCGTTCCGAATGTTATGGGATGTAATAAAGATGATGATACCATTAAAATTAATATTTTTGACCTTTAAAATTTAAAGGTCAAAAATGTTACAAATTATAACAAATTCGTTTGTATTTTCTAGTTAACTTCCTAAGTTATTGTAATGGTTCCGATTTTGCAAATTGAAAATTTTAACATATCTCCACGTTTCAAGGCCTTTAGAGTCGAATAGTATGGTTTTTAAGAGGATGTCCGTGTGTGCACATGTACGTACGTACGTATGTATGTATGTATGTTTGTATGTAGGATTCAATTTTCGCCTCGTGTATCTCGAGAAAAGAGAGTGATATTGACATGGGACCTGTTTAATTTAACGCGTAATTATGCGACCTCATTAAATTTAATTTAATAAATTTAATTTTAGTTTGTAATTATTTTTTTATTCCTTCCACTGGGAAGTTAGTCGTGTGGAGCTTTCGGGTCGCACCTAGATCGCTGTTATTGGTGTAAGTGGGTATCATGTTAATCTGATATCATCTATAAAAGGACTGAGACAGAAATATCGTTTCTATGCTCTAGATGTCTCTTAAATGTATTTTACCGCGTTAATTGATGAATTGAAAAAATCCAATTAATCTTGTTAAGGTGAAACCTACGAACTGTTCCCAGCCATTTTCCCGCAAGATGGCGCTGAAGTCAACGTTTTTAGTTTATTTGGAGTTTTGTGTAATTGGAAAATTATTAAGTCATAGGAGTAGACTTTGTGGTTGTCGGATATTACATTTTATTGGAATGGGTCATATCATTGCCTCAAAATGCACCCAATTCGACATTAATTTTGATTATAATATCTGTCATTGAATATAGGGTCTTTACACACACAGACGTATCCCTACGTTTACGAAACACTAGATGGCGTGTATGTAAAAAAACAAGTTTTTAACTTTTGTGTATGTATAGATTGGGTAGGCAGAACTACAAAACGCTATGTAAACGTAAACTATTTAATTGATTTATAACTTTGGGAAATAAATTATGTCAACATTGATTACAATATAACGCAGTTTTATTTTATAACATTACACTATTGAATTTTTTTGTCAAAACAGAAGTACCTATTTGAAGCAACATAATTATACTGATACATGCCTATTCACTCAAAACTAATTACACTGATGATTTGTAACAGTACCAATTATTACAATAATTAGACATTTCATAACTAACACGTAAGAAACTATAATTCACAAACAAGAGATAACAACAAATCTATAACACGATTTATTTTGTAATAATAACCAGGAACTCAACAAAAGCTTTTAGTAAAACAAAAATATAAATCCTATATAATATAATAATTATATATATATATATATATATATATATATATATATATATATATATATATATATATATATATAATCGGAATCTCGGAAACGGCCCCAACGATTTTCATAAAATGTCGTTTTATCCCCGTTTTCAGGCAATGAAAAACTGCTACAATATAAGAAGGTAAATTTTAACAATATAATAATGGTCGTAATAGCTCAAGTGGATAACGCACTGTCACGAAATCGTAGTTCCATGGTTCGCGTCTTGTCTTAGGATTGACTTTTTCCCTTTTTTTTTTTTTCAAGTTCCCTTCTTTTGTGAGAAAATCTATTATTTCGAGCCCTTTTTGTAGTAGCCCTTGTTGTATTTGCACTCATGATTTTTCATTTTAATAACCAGTTCAGTTTTTTTCTATAATGTCGGTAAGATCAAAAAATATTCTTCATATTTTATCAGTATGTATTTTTAATCTAAATATAACTTCCAAAACACACGATTTCCAAAAAAAAAAATACCGAGAAATGCTCGGTCATCCAGATACTATAATACAATATAATATATACAAATCTTCCTTCAACTCTATATGAGTAGGGTTGCGTCCGGAACACAAGATCTAGAACACCTGAATGTACAAAAATTCACTTATTTTTTTATTTCAATGTTATCTTTATATTCCTGGAAGAATTGGCCGACGAATAAGAAAAATATAACTCAGATTAGAATAAGCTATTTATTTATAAACAATAAAGCACGGAACAGAAAAAAGGGTTTTATGTAACTGAATTATATTTGTTTCGGAACGCATCGTAATGTGTGACGTAGTGACGAGTGGACTTGAGCTCTACAAAATATAACAAACTAATAATGTGTGTCTGTCTGAAAATGTTTGCAAAATGCGTAAAAGCTGTTTAACGTAACCCGACAAAACCATATTTAGCAAATGTTTGCAAGTTTAAATTTGTGACTACTTTGGTAGTTTACCGACTTATAATAATTGTATTTATTGTTGCCCAAAAACATAATATTTAAACACATTCATATATGAAACACTGGCACGTACGACGTAGGTAATCAGTATTGTGACGATATTTCAGAAAAATCACGGGCTAGCCTGCTGTTAATAATACTATCGAAAACACAATTGCGTTTTTAAAATAATTAATTACTATACCTACGATAAATTACAATATAGTCTCAAATAAATACTAGAGAAATATTGCAATTCGAATCAATGAAAACATACATACAAAATATGTATAATACACAAGAAATTCCGCGTGCAAATCATAGCGCGTGACAACCGAAATCAGAATATATTTTATACAGGTCAAACAAGTGAACGTACGTAAGTTTGGCAACGCTTTTGTTTCTTCAATTCAAGGTCAGGAATACGTTAGTACCGTAGACTTCTGTGTCTACGGCAGTTTGTTGTGAGGAAGGACGGCAACGTCGCTTTACCTACGACTTTTGGTATGCCACACAACGATAATAAGTAATAAAATTGTTTACAAAATAACATAGGTGTCTAAGGTTATTAGTTAAGGGTATTAGTTTTATGTTATTTTATACCGTTTTTTTAACGGTTGGAAAGGAAATTAACCAATTATTGAACTTAAGATATTGATTTATCAGAATTATTTAAGATCACTTGGATGCCATCTAGCGTGCCAATGTTTAAACATCGCCTTTCGTTTGCTTGTCAAAAGTCACGTACACTACTAAGGAAGTGTCAAATTTTTCCGGGATTTCACTATTGTTTTTCTCAGTATATAATGTAAGTTATTGCCTATAAAGGTCAAACGCGTACACATTTCATTGTAGAAAAGCGACAAAATGATTAGTTTTAAAGAAACAGTGTCTGTGTTTAGTGTATATTTTGGTTAAACATGTATGGACGGACGGTCGACGCATCCACGTTAAAGTCAAAAATGATATCATTATAGGCACCAAAAGTATATGTGGCAAGAAAGGAAACTGTAGGAAAATTCTAAAGGAAGTTAAGGGGTAAAATGAAATAATAATTTTATATCATTATGTTAATAATCCATATTGAATAAAAGTAATAACGAATTCCATGTTAGTTATTGTTAATTACGTACACTCGACATAAACTATTTGTTTATAAGCCACACAAATCCTTGTTTCGTGCAATAACCGAATCTACAGCTCACATCACTGCAGTTAAGGGAAATAATATATTGAGTATGGTGTGTGATAAACTTCGTGGTAGGCTTGCAAAATTTTCTATTATTAAATGTATAATTCCGTATAAAATACTTATACAGCTATAATAAATCACTGGTGGAGTGAAAAGTAGCATATGGTTTGTCTAGCTATTGCAGCACGTACAGGTGTATTTAGAACATGTTTATTTACAGCAGTTACGTGTTTTAAACTATAGTTCCGGACAGATTAAAAACAGTATAAAGAATCAGATTACCATGACATTTTTACTCATTGCAAAATTATACCTCTACACGAAAAGGTAAAGTTTACTCTTCTTATAGAAGAGTTTTTCCACGAACAGTTAAAAATTGTCCATACACGTGATTACTCTAAAACTCGTAACTCGGTAAAACCTAAACTAGCCTTATGATTGGATCGTCACGTAATGTGTAATTAATAAATGTACAATACTAAAAATAATAAATAAATAATTACGCTATCTATCTTACAACAACCACATTCGAATGTTACAAGATAGTGTTGTCTAATTTTGGGTAGATAAGAATTAAACCTATAACTAAAAGCTAAAAACACCCCCGGTTAATAATGAGTTTTACTCGTTGATAAAGTTACCCTTGCTCCTTATATATGCTTTTATATCAGAAAAATGAAAAGTAAGCTAATAGACTATTAGTTACAACGAAATAAGACACAAGGTGCGTTGGTGGTACCTCAGAAGCTAAAGGTGGGAATACTTCAGTTTGCGGTTATACTGGCTCTCCATACTCACGACTCACTAGCTAATGTACTTCTGTTTGGCATCATTTAAATCGGTTAAAGGGTCGTACTTTTATACGAAGGAGTTCACATTTCTTAATAACGCATTCTATTATAACAATTATGAAAAACAAACTTCTCAGAAATACATCCACTTCAACTGAGGAACTGTTTTTTTTAGTTTTTTTTTTTTTTTTTTTTTTTATAGAAGAGGGGGCAAACGAGCATGCGGCTCACCTGATGTTAAGTGACTACCGCCGCCCATGATCAACCGCAACACCAGGAGAATTGCGGATGCGTTGCCGGCCCTTTAGAAAGGAGTAAGCTCTTTTCTTGAAGGTCCCCAGGTCGTATCGGTCCGGAAAAATCGCCGATGATAAACTATTCCACAGAGAGGTTGTACGTGGAAGAAAACTCCTTGTGAAACGTACAGTGGTGGACCGCCAAGCATCCAGATGGTGTGGATGGTATCGGGACGTTTGCCGTGTCGTGCGTTCACGAAATTTGGCGGCTGGGATTAATCCGAACAATTCCTCAGAGCACTCCCCGTGATAGATGCGATAAAATACGCAAAGAGATGCAACATCTCTTCGCAACGCCAGTGAATCGAGCCGATCGGAAAGCACTCGGTCGTCGACGATTCGAGCCGCTCTGCGCTGGATGCGGTCAAGTGGAAGGAGCTGGTACTGGGGAGCCCCAGCCCAGAGATGGGAACAGTATTCCATGTGCGGCCGAACCTGCGCCTTGTAAAGTTGCAGGCGGTGTGCCGGCATGAAATACTGTCCCGCTCTGCTGAGCACGCCAAGCTTTTTAGAGGCCAATTTGGCCTTCCCTTCCAAGTGACCACGAAACTGCACGTCACTCGATATGTCGACGCCGAGGATTCCGATACTGGCTGAGGCAACAAGGGGAGTGCCTTGAAACTGAGGGGATACGACAAAGGGGTTCTTTTTAGCGGTTAACGCGCAAACTTGTGTCTTCTGGGGGTTAAACTGGACTAGATTTAGTCGTCCCCAATCCGAGACTCTGTTCAGCAAAGACTCGACTTCAGACACAAGTTTGTCCCGGCACTCGGAGACGTTTTCCTGAGAAATATTGGCTCGGCCGGTGTAAAGAGCATCACCAGTGCTGTCATCTGCATAGCAATGAATGTTACGGGTATGCAACATATCATTGATATGCAGAAGAAACAGCGTTGGCGATAGCACGCAGCCCTGTGGAACACCAGCATTAATAGGCTTGCAATCGGAGCTTGCACCGTCTACAACGACCTTGATTCTCCGATCTGCAAGAAAGCTGGTGATCCAATTGCACAATTTCTCGGGAAGCCCATAGGAAGGGAGCTTCGAAAGAAGCGCTTTGTGCCAAACCCGATCGAAGGCCTTCGCAATGTCCAAACTAACGGCCAATGCCTCCCCCTTGAACTCTACTGCCTCCGCCCATCTGTGAGTGAGGTAGACCAGAAGATCACCAGCTGACCGACCATGGCGAAAACCGTATTGGCGGTCACTAATCAGCTGGTGATCCTCAAGGTACCTCATGAGCTGGCAGTTTACAATGGACTCCATTGTTTTGGAGAACAAGGAGGTGATGGCGATTGGCCGGTAGTTGGACGGGTCTGAGCGGTCGCCTTTTTTAGGGATCGGGTGGACGAAAGCCGTCTTCCACGATTTTGGGACTACGCCTAGGGAGTAGGAGTACCGGAAAAGACGCGTTAAAACCGGTGCCAACTCTGGAGCACACGTCCTCAGCACAATTGGGGGGATTCCGTCAGGCCCACTCGACTTGTGGATGTCCAGGGAGAGGAGTGCTTTGCGAACCGAGCGCTGTGTGAACTGCACTTCCGGCATGGAGCACTCACACCGCGGGATGGTCGGCGGCGTACTCCCCCCGTCATCGAGAGTCGAGTTAGACGCAAAGAAGGAGCCTAGAAGATCGGCTTTTTCCTTTGCAGTATGGGCCAGTGAGTCGTCCTCCCTGTGCAGAGATGGAAGAGATGGCTGACAGAAATTCCCCTGGACAGCCTTGGCGAGAGACCAGAATGCACGGGTTCCAGAAGGAAGGCGAACTAGTTTCTCGCCAATTCTGCCTATGTGCTCTGACTTTGCCTTGGCAATGACTCTTTTGAAGGACCTAGAGGCGGAATTATACTTCTTTTTTAGAGCGCTGGTGTTTACATCCCGGGACGCTGATGCATCAACCCAGGCTTGGTAGCACTCCTGCTTATAGCATGATGCTATTTTACAGGAGCGACCAAACCATGGCTGAGATTTGCCTCCAATGGGCACCACAGAGGAAGGAATAAAAAGTTCCATACCCTGAAGTACCACATCAGTAACAGAATCCGCAACAACGTTGGGATCATCCGGCGAGAAGCAAACCCGCCCCCAAGGGTAGGATGCAAAGAAAGACCGCATCCCATCCCAATCGGCTGACCTATAGTGCCAAACACGGCGGCAGCCTGCAGAATGCAACCGCGATTTCAGCGTGAGTGGCACAACACTCCGGATCAGACAATGGTCCGAGGAGCCTAAAGGGGCGTCGACGGAAATCTGATATCCGTCCGGGTGAGAGGTCAACAGAAGGTCCAACAGGGAAGGTGCATGATCCTCCACATCTGGAATCCGCGTAGGCGAAGTAACCAGTTGTGTCAGACCATATGCCAAGGCAAAATCATGAACAGATCTCCCCGCATGATCGGTTAAACGTGAACCGAGCCATTCGGCGTGATGGGCGTTAAAGTCGCCGAGGATCACGATCTCTGCGGAGGGGATCTGCTGTAGCAACGAATCCGCAGCCATTTGGACGTGGTCGAAGAGTCGGTCTGTTTCGGCATTACCGCTGTGGGACCTATAGAGGCACCCGTAGACGCGCGGATGGTCGTCGCTGTCTACGCGTAGCCAAAGGATGGACAGGTCCGAACCTTCAAGTCTGCCGAGGCGTCGAGAACAGATGTCCTCTCTGACGTAAACGCAAACTCCAGCCCGAGGCACAAAGGAGTGTTCCAGTTTGTACCCCGGGTAGGAGAGATACGAAACATCAGCCGGAGAGGACACCTGCGTCTCGGTCAGAAAGAGCAGAGCCGGCCTCGCCGTCTCGAGATGGTAGTGGACGGCGTTTAGGTTGGAGTGAAGTCCCCTGATATTGCAGAAATTCACGGACAGCGTGGCAGGGGTCGCCTTGGTCTTGTTGCTCCGTTTGCCCCGAGCAGTTGCAGTCTTGAGCGGAATTTCGCCCCCCCCCAGAATACGCGGGGCAGCCTGAGCACCCACGCTCAAAAGTGGAGAAACATGGTCGTGGATGCTCAGCGAGGGATTCTCCAGGGGTGCTGGTACCCTCCTGGGGTAGTCTATCTTTATTTAATTCCGCTACCATGTTGATGGGGGGGGGGGGGATTTGGGCCTCCGGCCACCTGCACTCACCAGACGAAACGCGGAAGCAGAACTTCCACTTCACGCCGGTATTCTGTGAGGTCGTGGTACCACCCCGGTTTGAGCCGGCCCATACGTGCAACAGCAAAGCTGCCGCATGGCTCTACCACTGTTAAAACAATAAAAAAGAATAGAATAGTTGATTAAGATCTAAATATACATGAATATATTTTTTTATATAATATTGCTCATAATATTATTAAATAAATTATTTACTACTAGTACTTACTAACATCAACATATCATTTAATGATTTACAGAATACTAATTCGAATGCTTTCAATATTTTTAAATAAAGAGAGAATAATATATATTAAAATGGTTTCCCAAATGATGGATGCGATGTCATTAGAGTTATTGATTATCCATTACTTTGCCTTTACAGTAATTGACGTTACCATTATTTTGGCACACCCATTTGAGGCTCTTTTAGTAAATGTATAACTTTTAAGGTATTCTTTTTTATTGTAGAAGATATAAATATATTATTGTTTTTTTTTTGTTCCAAGGGTGTTGAAAGAGTTTACTGTGGATATGTCCACAGCCAACACTTAACTCTTAACAAATATTTAACAGCTAATGATAGAAAGCCATCTTGTTCGCGCCTGACGTAAAATACCCAAACCATATTGTACAATAATTGCAAAATTGTAGAGAGTACAGTAGAAATGTCCATATGGCACATGGCCACTACACGGTATATAATATAGACTTAGGTATACATTAAAATAATAGTAATTAATAAATTATCATTAAAGGTGTAATGTAACGTAACTTCATATATATATAGTGTGTGTGTGTGTGTGTAATGAAACACCATTTGACAAAAATCGAAAATACTCAATACTACTCAATTTATCGTAGGAGACATGGTGTGTGTCAAAAATGGAAATGAAAATAGAAGTGAAAATGGAATGGAAAAAAAATTGATGAACTGAGAATTGGAACTTACGAGATTATTGAGAAAATTTCAAATTCAATTTATAAATTGAAACAGGTCACGAAAAACCTGAATAAAATCTTTTCAATATCACGAAAATTATTCCAGTCCGTACATTTGACGAAGACGTACCAGAGGATGAGTTAGTTAGGTGAAAACTTTGTTGTAAATCTTGTTTCCCATAGGGAGAGATATAAAGAAAATATATTTCTTTATTTGTTATCTGTATGTTTCATCTGTGAAAGAATGATGGTGGTATTGTTTTTTGACCAATAACAAGCCAAATGTGGAAAATTGTAATTTAATTTTACTAATAAAAACAGAGTTGTTACAAAGGGAATTAACACACTGAAAAATAAAATTTAAATGTCGTTTCTTTGTTTACAGGTAGGAATTACACCTATTTGGTAGCTAAAACAATTCTCCTCGACATCGTCATCGGTGGTCACGAGTCTAGTACGCGTCATCAGTGTTGAATGAACAAAATAAACACTTTTTTATAATTTCAAACAATTTTGAAAGTGTTTAAAAGGATTACTATTTTGCAATCACTTATTTTAAAATTAAAACGTTTAATGTAAACAAAGTCCGAGCAGCAGTTTCGCGATACCGATTTAACGACTTCACCGTACCACAGAATAAATAATAGTACTACGACCGTACGAACATCAAAAAAGGAATGATCATCTACCTCGATGTCGATTCACAAACACTAAAAAAGTCTAATGGGGCGACCGTCAAAATGGCGCCTCGTATCCTCGAGAGGAGGATACGAGGCGCCATTTTGACGGTCATTTGGACGGTTTACCCTCGTATCCTGAGGGTAAGCCTCGTAAGCTCGAGGCTTACCCTCAGATCTGCTTGGTCGTAACATGTGTGTTATACAATGCAGTAAAAATGAGATTAAATAATATTCTACACAATAACAAAATCTAACAAATAAAATAAAATAAAGATTTAACAGAGTATTAAAGAACAATCGATATCTCGTAACAAAACCAGCAATCAACTTGATTCGGACTACTTCCTCTGACATATATATTTATTCATATATAATATACCAACTTTCATGGTGATCGAACAAATAGATTTTGAGTTACAAACATGCTTTTTATATGCATAGATTTAGAAGTATAATATCAATAAATAAATAGTTAATTTGAAATAAAGTTATACATGTTAAATTATTTATATGACCGTTGCGTTCGTTTAATAAAATTTTCTTGAAGTGTAGAAGTGTTTTCAGTGTGTGTTAAGTGGCCCATTCTCGGAAGAAGACTACTCCCCTCCCATCTCCTATATATATATATATATATATATATATATATATATATATATATATATATATATATATATTGAATGAAGTTTGTATATTTCTTAACCGGTATATAACAGATTCTTTAATATTTTTAAAATCAAAGTGATAATTAACTATTTAATAGAGACGGTAATGGCTTTAGAGACGAAAAAGAGGTTTTAAAGGCTTTTGTCCATGCGTTGGGTATAAAGTCGAGTTATAAATATACTTATGAACACCATGGTAATTAAAAGAGGAAAAACGAAGATGAAAGTGCCTTAATAGAGTTATGGATATTGCATATAGTAATGAAGGTCTTACTATGTACGGTATTGTATATAGTATATAGCTAGACAGAAGATTCGAAAGGGGTATATTTGTTACTCGTAGATATATCGTGTATATATAGCCACTGTCTGAATTAGGCATGCTAAAGATATATTAAATGGCCTTGAGAGTTTTTAATCTATCCTGTTTTACCATTAATACAGTAAAGTTTCTACAAGACCATTAATACTTTCAAGAATTATTCAATATTTAGTCTTGAATGTGTTAATAATAATAATAATAATAAAGTTTATTTATTAAGGTATCAACCCACATATGTTAAGTACATTTTGCGTCAAAGACAATGAATTTGAGTATTATACACATACAAAATTACAAATTAAACTCTATTATGAGTTAAATATAGTACTTTAAAACAATTTTCACCTATAGCCTCTGATGCATACCCTGCCAGTGTTTATAAAATATATTGTCAGGAGACACCTGAGCAACGACCTTAACTAATTCATTTGTTGAGTTACGTACAGTTTCACAGAAACTGGCCGATTTACAACGTAACACTGCGTAAAAGTCTGGGACGGCAGCCTCTGCGAACATTGTGGACGCACTGCAGTACCGTGGATGTTTCAAAAAAATACGAAAAGCATCATTATACTGTACTCTGAGGATGTTATAGGATTTTTTGGTGTAATTTATCCAGAGTTGTCCGGTGTAAAAGCTAATACAATACGCTTTAAACAGAGTAATCTTAACATCCTCAGAACACGAGGCAAAGCGACGCGCCAGCATGTTACAACGTACAGCTAGAGCTCTACGTTTACGCTCAATATCCAAGTCGTCACTCAGGTTCTCCGACAACATATGACCCAAGTACCTGAAATTCATTACAGTCCGCACCTGCACACCATTTATTTTTACTGGCGGTACTCTCCCCGGACCCTTTCCAGCACGAAAGACTAGCATTTCAGTCTTAGACTCATTATATTTTAATCCAGGCTGACGAGCATAATTTTCGCAGATGAATGTAAGCTTTCTAAGACCGTTGATCGATGGGCTAAGGAGCACCATATCGTCTGCGTTGCTAAGGTTGTTAAACGCTACACCATTAATGTGACATCCAATTTTGGTACTCCTAAGCTCCTCGATCAAGCCGTTAACATAAAGATTGAAAAGGTCCGGAGAGGTCAGCCCTCCCTGACGTACCCCACATTCTAGTTTATAGCCACTAGAAGTTGTGTCGTCCCACTTAACTTTATTTGTCTGGTTCTCGTACCAGTATCTCAGCAAACCCAGAACAGTGCCAGGTACATTGGACTCATGCATTTTCCTCCATAATATATTATAATTAACAAGGTCAAATGCACGACTCAAGTCCAGAAAGCAGGCGTAAACAGATGTACTCCGTCTTTTATAATAATTTACAACGTGCTTAACGGATAGTATTGCAGAGTCGGCAGAAACACCCGCACGAATCCCAAACTGAGCATCACTTATCCTAATGTTTTTCACAAGTTCGGGCTGTAGAAGTTTTTCAAAAACTTTACCAACTATTGTGCCCAGAGAGATAGGGCGGTAATTGGAGATATTAGAGAGGTCACCGGTTTTGTTCTTAACGACTGGTACAACAATCGTCTGCAACATTTTATCAGGCAGATATGTATGTTTAATACATAGGTTAAAAAGTATTGCTAGAGAATCAAATAGTTTATCACTGGCATAGAGAAGGTGCTCAATACTCAAGCCATCGTGGCCCGGAGACTTTCCTCGCTTCATATTATGCACTACTTTTATGATATCACTAGCACACAAGGACAAAACCTCAGCGTTGGAGATTGTCAACTGAGCATGGGGAATACTTTCCACGTGCATTGGTTTAATTGAAAAATGATTAGCAAACATGTTTGCTATGTCCTTTTTGTCGTTAATCTCATTTACGCTAACTGGCAAGCTACTACTTATGTTGCAGGCTTTTGTTGCTTTCCAAAATTTTGAAAAATTTTTATTTGCTCTATGAGTAGCAAGTATGTTCATTCTTATCATCTCTTGATTATTTTGGCACCATTTTAATTTATTTTCAAAAGACCTACGCGTCGTTGTCATATCGTCATAAATTTTTTCGTTTAACGGTTTTCCAGCATTTATCCATTCTTTAAAATATAATCGTGCTTTTGCGTGTAATTCTCGCACATGGTAGTTCCAGCCAGTGACCTGCCTCCTACCTTTCCAGCGACCTTTCGGAGCATCAGATGCATTCAATTTACAATTCATAGATGCACATTGTAAAGTATTAATAATATAATTATATAACATATCAATAAAATTTTGAGTACATTTTTTATCACAACTAAAATTATCACAATTTTTACAGGGACTAGATTTCGGTAAATGACTTAATTTCCTATAACAAATTAATGAATATTTTTTAATTTCGTCAGGTGTTTTATGACCCCATCTAAATTTATTAACGGGAACACTTTCATTATTTGTATAGGTAAAATTTTTATTACATACTAAATTTATATCACAGTCAATATAAAGGGGAAAATGGTCAGACCAACTTACACTGTTGTCCACACTTACATTTAAAATAATTTTTTTTGCTGCTGAAGTAGCCAGGCAGTGATCTAACCATTTAACCGTCCCATGAGCTTCGCTTAAGAAAGTGAATGTTTTTGAGTTGATCCCTTATATGTCTATATCAGTACAGTTCCAAGTTTGTTCTGTACAATAAGCTAACATTTAAGACCCGAATCTAGCCGTAGGGTGTGCATTATAATCCTCAACCATTAACACAGCCTCGACCCCACATTAATCAATTATAGCGCTCATGTTGCTCAAAGTGTTTGTGAACTCAGTCAAATTATCTTCGATGTCTACAGGCATATACACGTTTATGAACAATATCTGGCGGTTATGAAATGATAGTTTTATAGCTGCTAGCCTATTACTATTGCATTCTACAACGGATACCACAACATCAGATTCAAAAAGAGATTTGCGCCACAGTATGGTCAGACCTCCATAAGGCCGACCACGTACTCGTAATATGCCTTTCGAAGAATCCACAGATGACTTTGAGAAGGAAGCAAAGCTATCGTCTATTTTATTAGAAAATTCAAGATCATGCTGTAAGAGCCACGTCTCCTGCAAAGCTATTATATCTACTTCTTTAAATAACAATCTAATGTGGTCGATGGATCGTTTAATGCTTTTACAATTAAACGATGCCATACGAATTTTCCGTAAAATATGAATATCCATAACTTATTTATTTACTTATATATTAATTTGACTTAATTTCGTTATAGGGGCGTGGTTTATATTCTTTAAAGCGCCTAAATACCAAACCTTTCGGCCAGAAATCGGGGCTTAGAAAAATATTCGCTTTGGACATTGGTATAACTATTTTAAAAGAATTAAAAGTCGTCTCACGATATTGTTTTAGCAGTTCTATAGTAACACAATTTTCACCCTTATCTTTTATGTAGTCCATTAAAGAACTTTCGGAAACATCCTTATGTACCCGTGACACGTATATGGTACATGTTGATTCCACAACTTTTAATTTCGTACACGTTTCAGATGAACCACGCATATTTTTCGATCTGTTGTGCTTTTTATGCACAACAGTTGTAAATCCATCCTCATTTATATCCTTACGGCTTCTATTATCGGAATCTAATTTGAAACGCTGTGAGGTGCTGGTCGCTACAAGAATATCACGGTATTGAGGCTCAAATAATGACTCAACCGTTTGATTGTTACGCTGCGAAACCGGTTTAGCAACTTTAGTACATGCGTTGTCCCCCTCCGTCGCTTGATGAATATGCTGTATATGTTAAGAAAATTCTTTAAATTACATAAATAACATGTAAAAAATAACTTTAAGTTACTTAAAGCTTTAGTTACGAGTTACATACGCGTCGCGATTGTAGATATATCGTTTAGCTCTAAAAAATTGCTCCAAATTTGATATTAAATGTATTTAGACAATATAAACATATATAAGAATATGATGATAGGATATGGGAGATTAATAATGTGCTTTTGGATGCAGTTTATTTCTCATAACTAATAAAATAATAATCTCTAAAAAACGCACTACCGCAAGGTTTTGGTTGGGGTATCGCCTTAATACTCAGAGATAACAATGCCAACAGCCTTCTGTTTGAAGCTGTTTGCTTGTTTCAATAGGCTGCAGTAGCTATTAATAGTCAGGCGGAGACGTAAGAAATAATGAATAAAATAAATTGATTTTTATTATAACTGTAGATAGATGAGCGTGAGTCTAATTATTTGGTGTTCGTATATTATTCAAGCCATGAACTGAAATGATTTAGCAGTAAACGTGTGTAATCTGTTTCTCTACTTTTCTTCATTAAAGCACTAATCATTATATCAGTAACACAACAGACGCACCGAACTGTGAAAACAATACACGCAACTCTGAAAGGACCATCGCAACGCACAGCTGTGTGAATGAACAATGCTTCGAAATTAATTAACGTTATATTTGATCGGGTAGATTCATTTATTTTTTTATTCCCAAATATTATTGGCGTAATAAATAACTTTATGGTATTTTATCAACCAATATTAATGTTACAACTTCGCGATTTAATATAAGTTTATCGAATAGCCTGCCTAGGACTCTGTCTAAGTAAATATCACCCTCTTTCCTGTTGGATCTGAAACATTGCGGCGCTTGTATTGCTGTGTTCTGGTCTGAAAGGTATAGAAAGCCAGTTTAATTACAGGCTATGGAATATTCCATTTTGGTACTCAGAAGTGACACCGCATCTGTTAAAATCTTTGTATGAAGATGGCTGCAGGTGTTCATGGACTTTAGTGGGGATTTACCATCAGATTGTGATATAAGTTCGTTTCTCACAGCAGTTCTTATAAAACGTTAAATTAAAATTATTATAATAATGTTCTACAGACCAAATTTCGGCCACGGCGGCCTGCCTCAACGGAGGCTAGCCATCGGCGCAGGACAGGATTATAGTGCCCAAGTGTATGCGCAAGTACAGGTGCGCTCTCTATTCTCTCACTCTCATAATCCGATGGGACGGTAAACCGACACGACCGGAGAGGGATTAGGCGCAGGACCAACTACTTTACGTGCTCTCCTAGGCACGGGGGTGAGACACTGCCAACTTTCTGACTCCGGGCAACTACTGAGAATTTCTTGACGGAAAAACTCAATAATTAATTTTTTGGTCCGACCCGGGATTCGACGCCAGGACCTCATGATCAGCAGTCGCACTACTACAACCACTAGACCAATGAGGCAGTCGGTCAATTATTATAATAATAAGTTAAAATCGAAAATTATTCATTGTTTTCATACTTATTATTTATGAAAAATGGGGAATGAAGCAACATTTACATTCGAAAGGTATTATTTTATACAAGTAGAAAAAATCATGTGTTTGCTTTTTTGTCACTTAGTGTACTTATAAATGATTTTTCTATACAAAATGAAACCTAAATTAAAGGAAAACATTTCGACCGCGTTCATGGCAATATAATCTACTATCCCTTAGCTTTCCACGAAAATAGTAAAGAAAAAGTTCCTGAAAACAAATAGCGTTGCTTCTCGGTAGTGTAAATAGTGTTTTGGAGCAGAATTTTGACGAGAACTTAACTGGCAGCGATGTTGCACCTATTTTATGTTTCTTCATTGAAAAGATTGATAACCAGTTTTCCCCAAAGAAATGTACATTTGCGGAAAGATATGTTTTTTATAAAGCAGAACAAAGACCAGGCGAAGATTTAACTGAATGGGCGGCTCGGGTTCGTCATCTTGCTCAGTTTTGTGGTTTTAAAATAGAACTGGAGACGGCATTAAGGGACAAGTTTGTGCTGGGATTGGCAAATGTCAAGGAAAAAGAAAAGCTTTTAGTGAAAATATCGATAGCTTAACATTCAACAAAGCGTTGGAGTTAGCGCAAAGTATACAATGTGCTCGAGTTGCTGTTCAAAGGTCATTGCAAGATGAGGGACTAGTCACATCCTCAGCGACAGCACAACCGGTGTTCGCTTTACGAGCCCAAGAAAATGCTGTTCTTCAAACTACAGCAACAAACACATCTTGTTCGGTTTGTGGATATAAGAACCATACTAAAGATAAATGTCGATATGCGAATTATTTTTGTCAAAAGTGAAATAAAAAAGGGCATTCATAACGTGTTTGTAAGAGTACATATAATCATTCATCATTACAGCCCTTTACAAGTCCGCTGCTGAACATTGGCCTCCCCCAAGGTATGCCACAAAGCACGGTCCTGAGACACCTGCATCCATCGACTTCCAGCATGTCTTACCAGGTCCTCACTCTATCTAGTGGGGGGTCGCCCTACACTTCGTCTACCGGTACGAGGCTGCCACTTTACCTTTTCTCCCCAACGGTTGTCGGTTCTTCGAGCTATATGGCCAGCCCATTGCCACTTCAGCTTACTAATAATAATCCATTAGGCTATGTCGGTCACTCTGGTTATACTGCGGATATCCTCATTTCTAAGTTTATCACGCAGAGAAACTCCGAGCGTAGCCCTCTCCATAGCTCGCTGAGCGACTTTGAGCGTCCTCATACGGCCAGCAGTGAAGGACCACGTCTCAGTTCCATATGTCATCACTGGCAACACGCACTGGTTGTACAACTTAGTTTTCAGGTTTTGAGGTATACCTGACGAGAAGATGCGTTGTAATTTCCCGAACGCTATATATTCCACCCGATTTCAATAACGAAGTATACCTTAATTACCTAGATTACAAATGTTATGTCATGCAACCTTTAGACTCATGTAAATTTTTAATGGTGGGAGACTTTAACTTACCCACAATTAATTGGCTTCCTAAAGATAATTATCTAGAACCTACCTTCTATAGTAACGCATGTTTATCTTCTAGGCACTTAATTAATTTTATGGCTTTGACGGGCAGCTTCCAATTCAATCACTTTTGAAACTTAAATGACCGCACCTTAGATTTATTTATATCAAATATTTTAGAATGTAAAATTATGGATGCTCCTTATAATTTGTTACCATCGGATAGTCTTCATCCTACTTTTTATGCTTTAGTGCCTTTTATGCATGATAACAAGTCTACGTCAAAGGTTTCACGAAGACAGCTTTGTTTTCGAAATGCTGACTACCCTGTCATAAATAATGAGCTGTCCAAGGTAGCATGGGACGAAATGTTCTCAGGTAAATCTGCTGAAGAGGCTGCGATAGATTTTTACGAAATACTTTAAGGTTATTTTAAAAAGTTCATACCTACAAAAATCTTAAAACAATCTTCATTCCCTGTTTGGTTTAACGCCACTCTGATTCACACTTTCAAACGTAAAGAGCGGGCCTGTATCAAGTGGAAAAAATATGAAAACTCTTATGATTATAACGAATTCTCTAGGCTTAGAAAGTACTTTAATAAAGAGTGTACAATAAGATATAAAAACTACATGTCGTCAATACAAAATAATATTAAAAAAGATATAAAGCATTTCTGGACATATATATCAAAGCGTAAAAATACTGCTAGTATTCCTGACAATGCTTACTATAATGATAATAACGCTACTAATCCTACAGAAGCATGTACCCTATTTTCAATGTTTTTTCACTCAACCTTTGAAGCATCTTCAGTTTCAGCTGAATATGATATTGATAGTATCGACTTTACACAATGCCCTGATTCATACATTAATTTAACATCTATCATACTATCAGAGGATGAAGTTCTTAAAGAGATACAGGCATTAAATACAAACAAGGGTATGGGGCCCGATAATATATCACCAGTATTTCTGAAAAATACAGCAGTTAATATTGCTAAACCGCTGTGTTTCCTTTTTAATAAATGTTTAAGTGAAGGTATATTTCCTAACATATGGAAAGCCGCTAGAATAGTGCCTGTATATAAGTGTGGTTCAAAACGAAATGTTGAGAACTACCGTCTATTTCTATTTTATCAGCTGTGTCGAAGCTCTTCGAACGATTAATTTTTAATTCTATATATCCATTACTGCATAATTTAATCATACCCGAACAACACGGTTTTGTAAGACGACGATCAACTACTACCAATTTATTAATATATCTAACGGACTTATTCGAAAATTTAGACTCAAATCATCAAACTGACTGTATACAAATTATACAAATTTTCGTAAAGCCACAATGATCACAAAATCCTACTTGATAGAATTGCTTTCAACGGTATACGTGACAATCTTTGGCGGTGGTTTAAATCATACGTAACTAACCGCACGCAAAAGGTTGTTATTAATGGTTACGAATCAGAGTCTGTGTCTATCACCTCCGGGGTACCTCAAGGATCTATATTGGGACCACTATTATTTATACTTTTTATTAATGATATTGACTCCTGTTTTCAGCACAGTAACTTTTTACTATATGCTGACGACCTTAAAATTTATCGTACCATTTGTGACAATGATGATCACCTCAGACTCCAGGATGACTTGGACCGCTTTTCTGCTTATTGTATAAAAAATAAATTAAGTCTTAGTATTAATAAGTGCAAAATGTTAACAGTCACTAAGAAAATTAATGTTAATCAGCAATCATATTCCCTGTGCAGCTCTACTATTGAAAAAGTACATTCTATTTGTGACCTCGGCATTACCATTGACAGTAAATTAACACTCGATACACATGTTGAACAAATATGTAATAAAGCTCTTAAAATGTTTGGATTTGTAATGAGAGCCTGTAAGGATTTCACTAACCCAGCAACATATATCATTTTGTATAAGGCACTGATTTGCTCTCAGTTGGAATACGCTGTTGCTTTGTGGAATCCTTTTTATAATGTCTATACCGATCAGATTGAAAGGGTACAAAAAAAGTTTTTTAAGTCAATGTTCTATAGATGTAAGCATGAATATTGTTCGTATAATGCTATTTTAAATAAATACAAAGTGTTAACTTTAAAGCTCAGACGACAACAATTAGTAGCAATGTTATTATTTGACCTTTGCCATAATAGATATGATTGCATTCCTGTAACAAATAAATTGCGATATCGTGTCCCTACTCGATCATGTGTAAGATCAACATACTCCCGTCAAACATTTGCCCTTCCTGTGCGTAGAACCAATGCTGGCAAAGGAGCGCTGTTGTATCGCTTAATGTAAAATTATAATGATCACTTTTGGGACATTGACATTTTTAATAACAGTGCTAGCTCCTATAGAAGCAAAGTGATTAATAAACTTATGAGTCGTGATAACTAAAAACTAAATAAAAGAAATCAAAACATAATTTAAATTATATAATTTTTCTGAAATCAAAACTAAAATGTGAACAGTTTTTTTTTCATTTTGTAATATTGTATTTTATGTAGTAAGTCCTCCTTCACATCTCTCACTTTTGTAGATTATCCTATAAATCATTATCTGAGGCTGGTGGTGTTGGCTTCACTAAAATTAAATTTTAGGATTAAGACTGTGGTTATTAAGCCTCTGTTGAAGCTGTTTACTGGTCCTTAAATAAACTAAAAAAAAAAAAAAAACGCTGCCCAGCCGAGTTGAATCCGTCGATTGACCTCTCGGTCGATGTTGGACTAACCTAGCCGGACTATTTATCCCAGGTAAACGTACTCGTCAACAACTTCGAGCTTAGTGCTCCCAACAACTACCGGCATACGATCATATATATACATAAGATCATGTTTAATGTCCGGTGTGACATGGATATTAAGCATGATCTTTGTTTTGTCCATGTTCATCTTAAGATCTATCCGTTGGGAGGCACTATTGAGGTCATTGAGCGTAGTGCTTAAGTCCTCCAGCGATTCTGCCATGAGGACTATATTGTCGGCAAATCGAAGGTGAGTGATATACTTGCCATTGATGTTAATACCGTATCGTTTCCAGTCCAGTACCTTGAAAACGTCTTCCAATGCAGCGATAAAGAGTTTCGGGGAAATAACGTCACCCTGTCTTACACCTCTCTGCAGTTGGATAGGTTTCGTACTCTGGTTCTGTACTCGGATAGCCATCGTAGCCCTACTTTACAAACACTTCAGCACTTCGATATACCGACAGTCAACTTGGCAACGCTGAAGAGACTGTAGCACCGCCCAAATTTCGACGGAATCAAAGGCTTTCTCATAGTCCACATACGCCAGGCAAAGTGGCAGATTGTACTCTTCGGACTTCTGTACAATTTGCCGAAGGGTATGTATGTGGTCTATGGTACTAAAGCCTTTTCGGAAACCGGCTTGTTCGGGAGGCTGGAAGTCGTCGAGTCTGCGTGCGGGACGATTCGTAATGACTCTCGAAAACAGCACGTAGACGCGGATCAGAAGGGATATCGGTTTGTAGTTCTTCAAGAAGGCGTTGCCACCTTTCTTGAAGAACAAGACCACCGCACTTCTGCTCCACGTCTCCGGAGTAGTGCCACCATGGAGGACGGAATTAAAGAGCCTCTGAAGGACTTCAAGTACCGGTTTTCCACCCGCTTTCAGAAGCTCCGCTGTAATTCCATCCTCGCCCGGGGACTTGCCGTTTTCAAGGTGCTGGAGAGCCATTCTAATCTCGCTCAGACTGGAGTCCGGGATATCATCGGAATAGTGTCGGATAAGATCCGCTCTTGGATCGTTACTCACACTTGCTTGTGGTTCCAACGATGATGTGTACAGCTGCCCATAGAAACTCTCAATCTCACTCAGAATCTCAGATGTCCCGGAAACGATGCTACCACACTCAGTCTTCAGCTTTGACAGTTGGCTCTTACTGGCAGACAGATCTCTGGCAAAGACTTTAGATTCCTGGTTCCGCTCAATCGCTTCTTCAATACGAGCAGTATTAATTTGCGTAAGTCTCGTCGCATGCATTTGGAGATCTGTCTGTTCAGTTGCCTGTATGCTGTCAAATCTGTTGACGATTGCAGCCTCATCTCCCGTCTAACAGCCATGAGATTAAGAGTGTGATCGGAGAGCTTTTGTGTTCTTCTGCGGCCGGTCTTGCAGAACTTAGCTCCGACCGCATGGACAGTTTCCACGAGCTTGTCATTCATATCGTCCACTGCATTGCAATCTTCTAGGCACTGAAAGCGGTTACGTAACTCGAGCTGAAAGGTTTCGGGATTCTGGATTAGAGCCCGAGGGGGACGGAGCGTTGACTTCATTAGACCAGACCTCTCCAACTTAACGTTTAGGTTCAGTGTGAGGCACACTAACCATTCGGTGATCGCTGCCAGTTTTCACCCTTGCGATCACTGAGACATCACTAAACAGTTGGCGTCTGGTCGTCATAATGAAGTCAATCTCATTTTTTGTCGAACCGTCGGGGCTCGACCATGTCCATTTCCTGTGAGGCCGCTTCTGGAAGAAAGAGTTCATCATAAAGAGTCCCTCTTTCTCCATAAAGTCAGCCAGCTGCTGGACCCTACGGTTCCGTTGCCCTACTCCAAATTTCCCTACCTTCAGCTCACCGCTTTCTCTTGTGCCTAGTTTTGCGTTGAAGTCTCCCATCAACACCGTGTAGTGGGTTTTGGAGGAATGTATGGCTCTGGAAATATCCTCATACATTTCCTGCACCTCCTCATCGGGATGTGCCGAGGTTGGTGCGTAAACCTGTATGACCTTCAGCGAATACCGTTTGGTGATTCTGAGTATCAGGTACGTGACCCTCGTCGACACAAACCCAATCTTTACAACGTAGTAGTACATATAAGAGCAGCAATTATTTGGAGGTGGATGATAATGATTTAGTAAAAGGTATTTGATATGATTTGTATAATATTGGGTGTTTAAACGGTATGCCGATGAGACCGGTCGTGTCGATAGCGTCAAAGCGAATTTTATGTGAAATAGATATTGGTAGTGCTGTATCTGTTCTACCTGAAATGGTTTATCATTCATATTTTTACAAAAGTTATTCATTAAACCATTGTAACGTTATTTTAAATTGTTATAATGGCTCGAAAATATCTCCTTTGGGCTATTGTTTATTACCGGTGACGTACGAAAATCGTACTGAAATTATTCATTTTCATATTATAAAAACAGATACAAAGCAACCAGTTCTGTTGAGTCGTAATTTTAAACTGTGTATTGGCGACTGTAACAACTTAGAACATAACGGTTTAGTAAAAGAATTGAAGGAAACATATTCACAGTTGTTTACAGATGAGCTGGGAACTTTTAATAAATATAAAGTAACTTTAAAAATAATAAATGATGCTCAGTTAAAGTTTTTTAAGCCGAGAACAGTACCATTAGCTTTGAAACATAAAGTTGAGTTAGAATTAAATAAACTTTTAGATTTAGGTATTTTAGAGCGCGTAGATTATTCAGAGGTAGCGACACCGATCGTACCCGTTCTTCGGTCAGACGGTAACACACGAATATGTGGCGATTATTCAGTGACGTTGAATAAATTTTTATACTCTGATAATTACCCGCTTCCACGAATAGAAGATTTATTTGCTAAGCTTCATGGTGGCGTCCAATTTTCAAAATTAGATCTTTCCTATAATCAGCTGGAGTTAGATGACTCTAACAAATTAACGTGTATTAACACCCACATCGGTTTATTTTTTTATAATAGATTAGTTTCGGTCTTTCATGCTCCCCAAGTATTTTTCAGAATTGATCAACTTTTATCAGATATTGAGGGAGGCGTATTTTTAGACGATATCTTAATAACGGCCCCAACAAAAGAGGAACACCTAAAACGATTACATCAAGTACTTAGAAAATTACAGGAATCAGGACTTAAATTAAAGCAAGATAAATGCGATTTATTTTAAGACTCAATTGAGTATTTAGGTTTTATCATAGATAAGTCAGGACTACGTAAATCAAACAATAAAGTGAAAGCAATATTAGAAACTAAATTTCCTAATAATGTCACGGAATTGAAATCATTTTTAGGGCTTATTAATTATTATAGAGGATTTTTTGCCTAATGCATCGACTTTAATAGCACCCTTGCATTCACTTTTAAAAAAAGGCGTAAAGTGGGTGTGGCAAGAAAAACATTTAAAAGTATTCAATAAAATCAAAAATGAATTAGCGTCTGACAGGGTGTTGGCACATTATAATCCCGACCTAATTACAATAGTGACGTCTGATGCAGGGCCGAACGGGCTCGGCGCAGTGCTCGCTCAGCGACAGCTTGATGGCGTCGGGCAAGTGGTGGCGTACGCATCGCGTTCGCTCATAAATGCCGAACGAAATTATGCACAAATTCAAAAAGAAGCGACTGCTATCATTTTTGCTATAAAAAGTTTCACCACTATTTATACCGCCGCGCGACCCCTTTTATTTTGCGAGCTGATCACAAACCCTTGGTGTCGATTTTTCGTGGTAAAAAAGGTATACCTGAAATGGTAGCGAATAGACTTCAACGATATGCTATATTTTTGTCCGCATACAATTTTATGATAGAGTATGTCAAAAGTGAAAATAATGTAGCCGATTTTTTATCACGATGTTCAGTAAATAATTGTTCTGAAAATATTGAATGTAGTCCAGATCAAACTAATTTAATTATTAATTTTATTAACGATAATATGTTAAAACCTATTACAATAAATGACATTAGGAAGGAAACTATGCAAGATCAAATACTCTGTAAAATTATTATACATACATATATACATAAACACTCACGCCTGTTACCCAGAGGGGTAGGCAGAGACTACAGACTTCCGTTTGGCACGATCCTGACACACCTCTCTTACCTTATAATTATAAATTTTGTTATAAATGGCTGGCCTTTGAAAATGCCCAATGCGGAACTTAAAGCCGTATTTTAAATGTAAAAATGATTTACGTGTCGAAAATGGGTGCCTATTAAGGGGACATAAAGTGGTTATACCAACAGTTTTTAGGGAAAGTCTACTTAAAGAATTGCATAAGGCCCATTTTGGCATTGTAAAGACTAAAAATGAAGTGAGATCGCGTATTTGGTGGCCCAATATTGATAAGCAGATTGAAGAAATAATAGGATCGTGTAGTATTTGCAACTCGCTCCGCTATGATCCACCCCGTTCTCCACTGGCATCGTGGCCATTTCCGAAATGTCCTTGGGAACGAGTTCATTTAGATACGTTTTCTTTATCCAACAAACAATTTTTAATTATTGTACATGCACATTCAAAGTGGATTGAATGTTTCCAAATGAATAATACAGATAGTGAAGCAATTATCAGCAAACTTTCAGAGATTTTGGTAGATTTGGGTTATGTCGCACTCTGGTAACCGATAATGCGAGTAATTTTTGTTCAAAACAATTTGAAAATTTTTGTTTGTCAAATGGTACACAACATTTAACTTCTCCTTCATATCACACAGCATCAAATGGGCAAGCAGAAAATACCGTTAAGATAGTTAAAAGGGGATTAAGGATTATTTTAAACACACATACGGATCAAAAATCGATAATTAATAAATTAAATTAGTTCCTTTTTAGCTATAGAAATTCGGTCCATTGCACAACCGGTTTCTCACCTGCCCAGCTGTTGTTAGGCCGTCCGCTCCGCTGTCGACTCGACTTACTTAGGGACCACAAATTTGAGCAGAACAAAAATGATACATCTTTATCATCCACAACCCATAATGTTGCAAATAAACAGATCTTACAGAGTGAAAACTATGATGGACGAAGAAAGAGCAATTTTAACAAAGAGGATAAAGTTTTAGTTAAGTTTTTTTACAACAACGGGAACGATTACACGTGGAAGTTTGGCGTAGTTAAAAATAAATTAGGAAATAGATTATTTACTGTTTTTGTTCTGGAGTTAAATAAATATTATAAGAAACATGTCGGTAATATTGTTGCATACAAAGGAAATAAAAATAAAGAGTATGATTTAGATTTGAGTAATTTTGAAAATTTTTCTAATATTTTGAGTACAGATCAAGCTAATTGTAATGTGAAGGCTACAGAAGTTGATAACATAACTTCCGACTCCTTGTTATTAAGAGGAGAAGAGGGCGAAAGTTCTGACAGTAAATCCAATCAGCATTTAGAGGTACCAATGCAAGGGTTGCCTTCCCGCTCAACTAGAAATCCGAATCCAAAATATAAATTTTAAAAAATTAATATTTTGGATTCGGATCTCGGACAATGCTCTGAAAGCGTTTTGACCTAAAGCATTTTTAACATAAACTTCTTCCTTAACTTAGTTTGAGTCTATGTAAGACTTTTACCAAAATTCCTTTATCGACCTCTATTCTACTTTGCTTACCTATATATCCATATAAAGGTTTGCTTTTTTACAGAAAGATGCTTCAATACATTAGATGTTACTTTTAATTAGAATTAAATCATGTAATATTTTTACCTTTCTTTAAATTATTTCTTAATACAGAATAATTATATATTGGTGTTAAATTAGTTGTAAATATAACATAATTATAGGTTATTTAATATATATATAAACACTCACACCTGTCACCCAGAGGGGTAGGCAGAGACTACGGACTTCCATTTGGCACGATCCTGACACACCTCTTTCGCCTCCTTCACATCCATATATCTACGCATACATGCTCGTCGGTTAAGGGTACTTCTAACGTGGCCCATTTTCAAAATATCGCCAATTTGGTCGATAAACTTTTTCCTATGGCGTCCCTTTCCGACTCGGCCGTTCACATCTGCCATATAAATTTGCTTTGTCACTCTTTCCTCATTCATTCTTTCCACATGACCAAACCACCGAAGCATTCCTTTCTTAATCCTGGTCACAACATCATCTTGCATACCACATTTATCCCTTATCACGCAATTTCTCACCCTGTCATTCAGATTCAACCCTAGCATATTCCTTAAAGACCGCATTTCTACAGCATTTATTCTACTTTCGTGCTTCTTCTGCCACACCCAGCTTTCACTACCATACATTAAAGTAGGGACTAACACAGAATTATGAATCACCATACGTGCCTGTTTTGACACATTCTGGTTCTCCATAATAGAGTGTAGTGCCCCATTCACTCTATTCCCTGCATTTACTCGTCGTTCTATATCCCTATCATATCTACCATCCCTGCTAAATACACATCCCAAATACACAAACTCATCCACTTGCTCAATTAACTCTCCTTCTATTTTTATTTCACATACCGTTTTGCTTTCTTCTCTTTCAAAAACCATCACTTTCGTCTTACATGTGTTCACTTTCATTCCCCTTTCTTTTAATTCCCAGTTCATTAATGTAACCATCATTTGCAATTCAGACGCCGATGACGCAAATATGACTTGATCATCGGCATACAAAAGGCATTTGACGGTTAACTCGCCCATTCTTAAACCACATTCTTCATCTTTCAAAGTTTGCAAACACCGGTCCATAAATAGGTTGAACAGCCAAGGGGAAGCTAAACAGCCCTGTCTGACACCTTTTTGGATGCCAAACCAGTCCGAGTAGACCCCATTGATCCTGACACAAGCACTAGAGTCCCTATAAAGAGACCTTAATGCCTGTATCAAACCAGCGCTCAACCCATATGAGTTCAGTGTTTGCCATAACACATTCCTGTCCACTCTGTCATAAGCCTTTTCCAAGTCCATGAATGCACAAAAAACTTTCTGGTTTTTGGCCAAAAACTTCTCCGCAATCATGCGCATGGAAAAGACCTGATCTGTACACCCCATTCCCTTTCTAAAACCCGCTTGCACATCCCAAATTTTTCCATCAGTTTCTTTCATAACTCTTTCAATTAACATCTTAGCATACAGTTTACCCACAATACTAAGCAAGCTGATACCGCGGTAGTTTTTGCAGTCCTGCTGTGACCCTTTTCCTTTATATATTGGTACTATTACTGCTTTGCACCAGTCATCCGGTACCCGTTTTAATTCCCAACATAAATTAAACAAGGTGTACAGCAGGCCTGCCACCACTCCCTCTCCAGCCCTTAGCATCTCGAGTGATACTCTATCATATCCAGCTGCCTTACCTGCTTTCATGCTTTTCATTGCTTTCATTATTTCATCTACACTTATCTCCATACCCCTTTCCACTTCTTTCGGAATTTCTAGTTCATTTAAATCAGACGACTCTTCACTCATAAATACGCCTTCAAAGTATTCCTTCCATCTGTTTAAATTCGAAACTTCATCATTCAGAATACATCCATTCTCGTCTCTTATAGCATTTATTATAGGCTGTTTTGTATTTCCCCTGGCAGTTCTTACGAGTTTCCAGAACATTTTTATGTTAGCCTGGAAATTATCAGATATCCTTCTATCATTCTTATCCGTTCTTTCTTTCTTTTTCCTTTCAACAACTTCTTTTACTCTCTTATTTAGACGTCTAAATTCTGCCTTTTTTCTTTCAATCTCATCATTCATACCAGAAGAATTACCAGCTTTGGTTGCTAGTAAATCTAACCATGCTTTCTTCTTTGATTCAACTTCCACTCGTACCTCATCATCCCACCATAACGTATTACTTTTCCTTTCATTTGTTCTCTTACTTACACCACATACTTCGGTGGCGGTATCCAGGTTATTTAATCTGCTCAGTCAAATGTAATAAATATATTTCTATACTTACGTAACGTACGTATTTGTTCAAGATTCTTTGTTGGCAATTTTTATGAATTAAAAATAAAGAAAAAGGGCCGCGTGAATGCGGTGTCAAAATATCAACTACCCTATATTATCCCCTGAATGTCATAAAAGGCGACAGTTGAAAAATATAGTTGATGGGCAGCAGCTTCTTCCTAATAACGACTAAAAATAAAAAACTGCGGTAGCCAACTAGCTCGCTAAGCGCAGCAACTATGGCAAATATACCCCCTATTAGGCAGTCTATGGGGGAGGCCTATGTTCAGCAGTGAGCTATAATAGAATGTAATGGTAATGGTATTGTTAATAATAAATTTACATACACGAGACACGAAAAAAATTACAAAATCTGTGGATTATTTTACCGTACTAGCGAAGTAGTTTTGTTTAATGTCTTCATGTAATTCCGTAAATATTGTATATTACTATATAAGTCCTTCACTTCACAGTAACTGAGAACTGTCAACAGTATTGATTTAATAAAGGGTTTAAATGTCAATTCGATTGCTATTTCAAAGGGCTCGTAATATATAGTGATATTGGCGGAACGGTAAAAAATGAAATGGTTATAGCTATAGTTATTTCATTTTTTACCGTTTCGCCAATATCACTGTATATGTAAAAATTGGATAGTGCATATTAGTGACAGAATATAAGTGTTATAGTCAGAACTGATTTCCGGTCAAAACTAATTTTAACTGACAAAATCAGTGTTACCGGCGAAACCCGATTTAAGGACAAAGTAGTATTTTCTAAGCTAAACTAATTTTTACCAGCATAGTTTAGTCAAACAGGTCTTAGGAAAAGTTTGTCCTGAAATCGATTGGCAGCTCAAACCTATTTTAACCAATATTTTCTCAGACAAAATTAATTTTGACCTATTAAATCAATACTGTTGACAGTTCTCATCAATCGTCAATAGTAAACAACGTATAAAAATTGTGCACAATGAGCATTATTAGTGAGTACCTTTACGTTTTAAATTAAAACCTTAAAGAAATGCACAACGTATTCTCATAAATAGGAGAAGATGCTAGCCAAATTAGTAGAAGATCAATTTGTGGGCACAGTTAGTAGGTTTCATAATATAATGATAAAATATAATATGAACCTATAATATAATAAGAGCCTTCTGAATCAACCAACACACTCAACGTTTAACCGTACGTACCATTATTATTTTGTTACCTATAAGATATTATTTGTGGTTTTATGATAAAACAAAAAAATAACGGAATAAATGGCTGGTAGTGAAGTCAAAGCAATATTTAGTTAACATAAGCATTGCTTCTATTTAACGTAATATTATAGAATGATTTGTTACTAAGTAGTTATTACTAATCGTAAGTATGAAATAAGACAAATGTTTGCGGTTTTCTTACGTTAATGGACATTGTTGAAAAATTTCTCTGTGTAAATAAGGTTGCAACTAATTGTGTAGCCAATTATTTGTTTTGCGTAACATCAATTATTGCTGTCAAATGGAAAATTCAGAATATTGAATACAATTAAAATGGAGGTATTACAACCTTATTCACGATCTGATTTCCCCGCGGATTTGGACGACAATAATTATACATTACTTTTGTTTTTCCATTTTGATGCAAATAAACAAAAATATCGTATCTATCGTCCATGTCGTACCTCTGTTATTGTATAAAAAATAATCGGAATAATAAATCCAACTTTGACAAAGCAGTAAATTGTTCATCAAGCGCTTATCTAACTAGGTTTGGAAGAGATGTAAATTTTGACATTTTTCCCTTGTATACATTTGATTCCGCAACAAACATGTTCACAGAAAAAAGAGAGTATGGACATAACCTAGAAAATGAAAAAGCAAAAATGCCAATTTCTTTTTAATATAGAAGAAAGTTGACAAACAAGTAAACTGAAGGTTAGTGGAAGTTTTCAGTTTGTACCTTTTTTCTGTTGAATAAGGGCGCCATACACAATCTAACTGAAGGTGCGTTAATATTGTGACCTATAGACATCTACATCAATAATCGATTAAAAATCAAAACACAGATGCGTCTTAACCGCTGTGGACCACGATGGGATACCTTGCATGTAGTAAAAAGAGTCTTTGGTTTTCACACACACCATAGAAAATACAGCAGTATTAAACTGCTATTTCACGCTGGTATTCTGTGAGAGCGTGATCCTTCCCTAGCCGGGCCGACTTACTCGTGTTTCAACCATAGCATAGTTGCAGCATGGCTGTACCACGTGTCAACCACGCCGTTTGAGCGTGATAGTGAATCATAAAAAAATGTTGAAGATAGATTAAAGGAAAAGAGAGTACAGCTGGAATGTCAAGTGTCTTAAAAATATATGTAACAGTTCGGTAAAGGATGGTAGTAGGTAGTATCTGCGAAAGGCCAAAGGCCAGCATTGGACTCATTAGGTGGATCATGATAGTATTGATGATAACCATAACTGTCACGGTCATGATAATTATGAAATATGTCACAATTTTTTTTAAATGTACTTAAATATTTTGATATGATATTTTTATAATTAATTATTCCGTAGATACCCTTAGCATTTGTATACGCCTCGAAGGGTTCAACGTGAATGATTAAGGGATGTAATGTCATACGCCAAAACATTGCTTATCAACAAAATATTTACTTTTAATTTAGATTTGACAATACAATACATCCCCTAAAATAATACAGATGGATAGACTGTTAAAGTTGAAGTAAGTAGCAGCTTATACGTATACATATGTACATTATACTGTTAGAAGCGTTCTTTTTCCCTTTTTAAGAGAGTTTTGTAGTTTCCCGAATGTAAATCCTTGTTAGCTGTTCTCTTGTGTGATATTACATTCAGTTTTTACACAATGTGCACCTTCTTTGTCAAATAGATATTATACAAATATTGTAAAAATGTAAGAGGTAAAATGGCATTTAAAATAATTGTTGAACAATTTCAATGGTAACGATGGGGACGAACTCAGGCTGCTAGATTTATAAAAAAGTTTATCCGAGCAACCCGCCCACGAGCTATTATTCCTGAAGATATGTATAGATAGATAAATAGTAGAGAACTACTATCTACATGACAATAAAAAGTATTATACCTATTAATACTGCTTTTTATTATATCAACCTTAATGTTAAATAAAAAATATTAAAATCTCTTCACAAATGCATTGCAAACGTGCAAAAAAACAGTCTAGAAATGTCTACATATACCTACAATACTTACATTGTATATCATAATTTTCAAATAAACGTCCCTGTGTGTAGAATAAACGAAACGTATATTGAGGTTTTAAAGTCAGGTGAAATTCTATTTGGGTAAAGGAAATCGGATCGGATGGAAGGGGTAAACTATTTCTTTCGTAAAAAATTCGTTTTCCTTATAACTCTTGAAATAGATTTTTATATTCAATACTGATTGCAAGTAACACCTATTGAAAGTCACTGTTATGTTTCATTTAACAATGTCGCTTGAAGAAACAGAGACAAACCCAAACAGCTTACAATTATACATTATGTTACACAGATAACAAAATTAATTTCAAATAATATTTACAGAAAATCATTCTTATGTTTTATTTTACAATGTCGTTCGAAGAAACAGAGAAAAACCCAGACACCTTACAATTACACATTATGTTACACAGTTAACAAAAATAATTTTAAATAAAATTTACTGAGAGGCATTCTTATGTTTCAGTTACTACTGGTACGGAAATACCTTGGTCCTGGAAAAGCAGCAAGAAACCCGACAATTTACAATTATAAATTATGTTCCACAGTTATCTACCCACAACAATTTAGATATGACTTGGCAGTAATCACCCAATTGCTAGGGGTTATTAAAGTTAAAGTTAACGTTACAGCTTACATACGTCGCACTGCTGGGCACAGGCCTCCTCTAATTTCTGATAGAGTTTTAGGGCAAGAAAACTTCCGCCAGACAGTCCCACTGCGTGTTGGCATACTCCACATGTCTTCGAAATATTTTTTTCTTATTTCTTAGATATACAAGTTTCCTCACGATGTTTTCTTTCACAATTTCATTAATGTGGGCGGGGATCGAACCCGGGTTGCTCGCGTACTGTGAAATTTACAGCGAGCGCTTAGCCCCTAAGGCTCACATAAGGGTTATTATCATTTATAAATTACAAATTTTCTCATAACAGATTTAAATATTCTAGTTACTTTAACTTATATTTGCGTTTACTGTTACCTGTATAAATGGGATAATATTTTTCGTCAACTGCATTAGTACATCTATTTATTTGTATTTCAACATTTCGGAAATCCTGCAAGTTAATTCGTAAACATTAAAACCGACCTTCACAAAGCATACGAGTACGCATTGACTTGAATATTCAGAATTCAGCTCATTGACTTGGTGCAGCTAAGTTTAATGTCAATACGTTCACGTCTCCGATGCCTCCGACGTTAAGTGAATGTACAAACTATTGCGAGTATTGTACAAATATACGTTTCGTAAACCAACTTCGTGTGTTTGTAAGTTCACCTCTAGGTTTACAAATCGATTCGGAAAACAAGGTATCTTCTCAGAAAAGAAGCATAAAGGAACTTTGATTTTTAAATGCCAAGTACAGTTTCGTCTACAAATGTCAAATGTATATAATTATTATATCAGTAGCCAAACATGGTAGAGCCACGCTGCTGCTATATTATGGTTGCAAAAAGAATGGTTGAGCTTGACTGTGGAAGGAACACAGAATATGAGCGTAAATAGCAGCTCAACGCTATTGTTTCGTATGACGAGTGTAAATATCAGGAGACCTCTTTTTACTGGTAACGAGGCATTCTATCTTAGATTAGTGATGACGTCGCATCGCATCTTTACTTTGATTCTTAATCGGGCCTAGATGTAAGTGTCTATGGGTCACAGCATACATTTACCATAGGGGTGACTATCGCCCCTTTGTCATCTTATTTTATAAAAGTCGAGTGTAGCGAGGGACCTAATAATGGTACTATAACTCTTATTCTGCACATTTATATACAAATAAATAGCTTCAAGAGACACCTAACCCTTATGCGTTGCGATGCGGCCCGTTATGACGTCTAATGGGATTTGATGCTATTTGGCCAAATTTTGCAATGCTATGAAACCCACCCGTAATGTACGACCTATAACAATATAATGCTAGTGAATTTTGTGAATAACAGGTGCACTATCAATGAGGTATGAGAGTACGTAACAAAAGCGAATCGAGAGAACAGATCAAGGATGGAATATGTATTGACATAGTCATAGTCTACCCTTCATCCAACATCTTGACGTGAAAAACGACGGAAGTGATATTCATTTCTTTAGTAAAAAGTGTCAAATTTATGTATATAATTGTCGGATCGGAGAATCGGATTGTCTTTCATTAATACCTTAGTAACAATATTTAATCTAACGAAAAAATTATGTGTTTGATATTTAGGTTAAAATCGACACCACTTAACTCTTTCTTTATACATTTTAATAAATGTAGGAGTACATTAAAGTGTCCGGTTAATAATGCCTATTAGTGAATTTTTATATTTACATCAAAACAAGACAAATAAACTAGACCTAGAATAAACGCATTTGTCACTTGATCCAACGCCGCGTATTAAAGTTCCATAAAACAAATTGCAATTGTAACAACTTAAGACGAATGTATGTCACAAAGCCGCAATATAAATTATTACCGTCCACGGAGATTTTTAATATTGCTATGTAACAGAATAATATATTCATATAGGATAATAAGTAGTTTCTCTCACACAGCCACGGCAAATACATTATCATGAGAGAAAATAAAATAGGGTAAGAGCAGCAGCATTTTCTTCAAAATAAATTAATTTACTGAACAATCTGTGTTCCCTCACAGAACCGATGTTGGGCAGTACACTTTTGACAGCCTGAAATGAACGTATGAATACAAACTATAAATAAATAAATAAAATACCTAACAATCTTCAAGCAAAACAAATATTAATATTGAAAATTCTCAAAGAACAAAAATATTTGTTTTGATTGAAGATTTAATGACACTCCAGCATAAAAGGGGGCGATAAATTCCCTTACGTCGTAACCAAAGCTACTTACCTTGGGCAATTTTTTTTTTACTTGCAGACGGATAATATTGATGGGTAATGTAAAGTTTATTTAAGAACGTCAAATATTAATATGTGACAGGGTAACTGTTTAAGGAAATATCCTCTTCTTATTCTGTTGGTGTCACAAAAAGGCGACTAATAGAAAAACTTAATGACAAGAAATTATTGCATCGGATATATCGTGGTAAGAACAATTCAATATTCGCCTATCGTGGTCGTCGCCTAGGTGGTAGAACACTTTACGCCTCGGAATTTATCTATGTTGGTACCACTCTCATATCATTACTGTCAACAAGCAGCAGCGCACCACAACATAACGGTTTGTAGGGAAGCGTATATAAGGTCGTAGGACTCCTCTCCGTGCTAGTTCTTTTGGATCTGTCACCATGTCATCCAATGTAATAGGTATAGAGAGAAAGTATGAGTATTTCATACAGCATATTGGGTATTTCATCTTACCACTTTTAAATTTTTTGGTATTAACCAAAAATGTAGTAAACATTAAATTCTTAGTTCGCAGTCGCGTCGAACAAATATTATAAAATTTTTGATTAAAATTTACATATCCACTAGTTAAATTTGCAGTTTGGCAATATCATTATTTTCACATTGAATTTTAATCTCATTTGAGTTGATCAGAATGCCGTAAATACATCACATTTTAGTGGTGGTGCAAGAATATTCACTGCACCATATCGTTCCGCGGGTATCATTCGAGGCATTAGAGTGAAACAAACTAGAAGTTTGGTACCATTGTTTTCTTAGAAATAACTATAAAATTACTAATAATAAACGAAAACGAAACAATAAACAATAACGAACATTATTTTCAATTTTATGCTTTATTTAAAAACTTCTAATGAAAGTCTGTTCACCAGAAAAACTGAATCAAAAGACGTTTTGATTCCGTGATCTTTCATTTTATTTTATTTGTTATAATGGGGAGAGACTTTTCTTAACAAATATAGATATATAATGAGTAAAATAATATTAATTAAACAAAGTAATTATGCTCGCTTAAGGTGATTAAAGCACACAGTAGTCACCGTTACAGCCTAACAATAGTCCACTGCTGAACATAGGTCTCCCTCAACATTGTCTCATAAGGGTTATATTTGCCATAGTTGCCACGCTTATTTTTTCGTTTAGTTGTTATTAGGAAAATTCTTCCGCCCATCTCCTGAGTCAGATCACCTCTATCGCCCCTCACGACACTTACGAGACGATATGGTTTAGTAGATATTTTTACACCGCCACTAAACGGATAACAAAAAATTATTAACAAAAACTTTTAAAACATGCATATAATGCGGGACCTTGCCAGTAATAAGCATACTTTTTCAAACACAATTTTAAAGCAGTGACAAAGAGAGAAACTCAATAATTCTAAAATTAATCGAATGTTTTGAGAATAAAGCAAGTTCATTTTTAAGTATTTTCTATTTAGGAATGAGTCCTGAATATTCTATACGTAGATAGATTTTTTTATTCTTTTTATTTGTTTGTTTTGATCCCATCATTTTTTTTTGTTATCACTATAGTAAAATTGAATTTGTCTATATTATATATATATATATATATATATATATATATATATATATATATATATATATATATATATATATATATATATATATATAAGGCAACTCACACTCATACAGTATTACTAAAGCCACTGTGTTTATTAATATTGCCATAGGAATAACAATCTAAAATAAGTTAATACTTCTTTGAACATGCTCAATGAAAGTTAGAAATAACCAAGAAATAATTAAAACATCTGACTACACTGTTTTATTATTTTATTGTGACATCATTATTGCCCATTGGCATTCACGCACGGTCGCATCGATATTTTTACCGTAAAATGTAAGCTCTGATCTTTAGAAGATCAAGGCCATCCAGCGAGCGAAGTCATAAAGGAACGGACAAACCTATTACAAAAATTAAACACTATCTGTTATTTTGTTTTCAAACTACATGAGGCTTTCAAAATTGCCCGTGGCGCCATTTGCCGGATATATCTACGAGTATAGCTCAAAACCGAACAATTTCCTCTGTGAACACAAACTGGTGCTATTCGAATTTTACAATGTTGTTCTCGAAACTTTTTACATTTATTCTATATGAATATAATACAAATATAAAGGACAAGACAAGTATCATGCAGTATCATTTCGTAACTGACAGAGGTGAAAAATCAAAAGTGACATTGATACTAGGTGGCCTAGTTCCAAAAATGTGTTCTTACCAAAAAATGGTAAATCATTAATCATATCCTCGCTTCTCCGCCCAAAAATGGATGCCTTCCAGTAGATCTCGGGTCTCATCGTCAGCCACCGAGTTGGAATAGGATGGCAAAATGCAGTCCTCTTCGTCACTCTGTGATCTAGTCTAGTGAGTCCAATCGCCACTGGGGGATTCTGTTCGGTTTGCACGCCATTTTTTCACTTGAGTTGGGATTTAGTGATTCCGCTGTATCGGTAACCATAGCCTCGGTATCCATCACTTCCAGGTTCTTATCTGCCTCTATGCTTGGTGGAGTATCAAAAAATTTACCTCCACGACCCTGAAACTTTAGGTATAGACACACATTGACAAGTGAGACGGCGTCCAGCATGCATAATGGTCGGATATGATGCTCCGGTACATAAACAACGTAGAAACACCTGTCCATTTATTTATCAGCTTTAAATAACAGCCACTTCTTGATGTTTACCCAACGGTTCTGGTACGCCAGTACATGACCGATGTCGAGTGATTCTAACCAGGCACATCGGGCATCAGGCATAAGGGAAGGATACCACACTTGGAGTCTGTGTGATATTTCTCACTGTTTCTTTATGATTAGCAGGGTGTTGGATTTAAGGTCAATAATATACGCAGTCCCTTGTTCTTTCCACGTATCCAGCTCCTCAGACTTAGAACTGGCTTCGGGAACATTTAACGCGGAAATTGCTTCCTTGGTGGGGCCACCTACGCTGCATGGTACAGTCCATGGAACCATCGGATCATGGCAATTCCTCCTTGTTTTTCAGTATCTACGGTAAGCCCCTTTGATACGTACGTTATACGGGCCTTTAATTGTCCATTTTTTATGTTTTACTTTCGTCCCCCCGACATCCCACCCTCCCGCACCTTTGGGAGCGTCCTAATTTGTAATAAAAATAATTTCGGACGAGAGGATTACCAAGGGAATATGGGGGTGCGAAGTTGGCTCACAGCGTGACATTGGGAGCTCGATCTAGCTGGGAGATAGGGCTGAAAAGACTGTTAGTTGCTCTTTCAGCATGGCTGTTACCACCACTCAGCCCTTTTCAGGGAAATTAAGCGCCTTTAACATCCCTTGCCTGTGACTCTTTAATAGGACGCTTGGAAACATTCCTATCTGTGGCTAACAGATAATGTTAAAACGCTTAGCTTAAAATCCGGACCATAGAGGGCGTGTTACCACTGGAGACTATACACCCCAGTGACGATCCACTCAACCCTCCAGTATTCTATCATCCTCGCGTTTGGCGTTTAACTGCGCAAGTCCTGGTGCGTTAGTCTACCAGATGCACCCACTTTCTCTGGCGGAATCACCCCTCCTCTTTTATGCCTCCGGGCTTGGGACCGCCTGCATCAAAAAGCACAGGCAGAGTTATGATATAGGGTAGAAGATATTCTCAAACCGTTAACTACATGGTTTAAAAACGTGTTTTTAAGATTTTTTTACAAAACAAAACAATAGCACATCGCTGTTGTGCTTTGTATTGCTAGTGACCAAAACCGAAGATAATTTTTTCTGGTAACGAGAAATCTTAATTTTTAGAGGTGATATCCAGTATACATTAATTGTAAATCAAGGAAAGATGTGTCCATGGGCTGCCGTTTCCACTTATAGTTTACTTGTACAAAAAAAACTGCTAGTAGGGCTCTGGTGGTAGGCTATTTTTCTGCCTTACACACAATATTGACTTTCCGTTTAAAGAGTATGAGAAGACAGTATTATTACAGGCGGTGAGGCATTCCACCTTATTCCACCATTAATTTTTTAAGGTTGGTTTCAGGTTTTTGTTAGTCTGTTGATAAAACCATTATGGAACTGTCAGAGATCGTGTAATTTAAAACATTTTAGTAATTTAATATATTAATATATTCTGACAAAATTTATTAAAAATAAAAGATACTCTATCTCTACTTTGTTTGGTCTTGAAACGTATAAAATATTTTTTGACGTGAACATCGAAAATTATTATGGGTACACTTTTTTAGAATTTATAATAAAATGAAAATTACATATTTTGAAAGAAACTGCGTGGTAGATGTGCATAAATGTTTTTTATGTTGCCATGAAATCAAGTAATTAGAGAAAATATGCACATCCTTTTTCATTTAAATCACTTTAATCAATTTATTCGTCGAATTACAAACTAATGCGCATTTATATGTGCTGGTTTTATAAAAACAACACATAATTATTTCGAAATGGTCGTTGTAGGGTATTATTTAATTGTTATAAAGATTAGTACCCGGTTGACCGAGCTTTTCTCGGTATTTTTCGCTCGGTTTTTTTTTAATTCGTGTGTTTTGGAAATTATATTTAGATACAAATTACATACTGATGAAATACGAATAATATTTTTTGATCTTAGCGACATAATGGAAAGAAACTGAACTGGTTATTTGAATAAAAAATCGTAAGTGCAATTAGTTTAATTTAAATTTTCGTGTTTTTAAAAAATACTAAGAAAAGGGCTCGAAAAAATAGATTTTCTCAAAAAAGAAAGGAACTTGAAAAAAAATTAAAAAAAAGTCGATTGGTCGGTCGGTCTGGGCTCGAACCGGGGTTTTACGATTCTGTGACCGCCCATTATACCAATTAAGCTATTTATAATCATTAACAATCTGTCAAAATTTACCTTCTTATTCTAACGATATTGTAGCAGTTTTTCATTGCCTAAAAACACGGACAAAAAGACATTTTCTAAAAATAAATCCTAGCTAGATCGATTTATTATCCCCGAAACTCCCTGGACACTAAATTTTATGAAAATCGTTGGAGCCGTTTCCGATATATATATATATATATATATATATATATATATATATACAAGAATTGCTCGACCGGGGAATGCTAATAAAACTAAGGTTCTGGTATTTGAAAAGGACGAAGAGAGAACGAAATGTGAAATGTGGGTAAATCAGGAATGTCTAGAACAGGTAAATGAAATTGTATACTTGGGGAGTGCTTTCAGCCGGGATGGAAGATGTGATTTAGATGTGGATAGGCGTGTCGCTGCCGGAAACAAAGTCAATGGTGCCCTGAATGCATTAATAAAAAGGCAAGGCGTGGTGAAGAGTGCACGCCTTGCAATACATAACGCAGTGTTTGTACCGACTTTGTTATATGGCAGCGAAACCTGGGTATGCCAGAAGAAGCATAAAAGCAAGTTGAATGCAGTGGAGATGCGATCTCTTCGTAAAATGTGTGGCGTTACCATAGCCGACCGAAAGCGAAACGAAGAGATTCGCAATATGGCAGGATTGAAAGATGACCTTATCACAAAAATTGATAGGGGCGTACTCCAATGGTTTGGACACGTTGAACGAATGAGTGAAGACCGAATGGTGAAGAAAATATATAGAGCGAAAGTAAATATTAAAAGGTGTCGAGGTAGACCGAGACTAACTTTCGAAGACCATGTGAGCAAATTGCTCGAAGAGGGGAGGGTCAAGAGTACTCGGATACCTAGACGTGCATGTATGAAGAAGTTAATGAACCTGAAAGAAGCGAAAGAGGTATGTAAGGATCGTGACACTTGGCGATATGTTCTCTCTGGCTACCCCGTTAGGGATTGTGCGTGACGATAAGTAAGTAAGTAAGTAAGTAAGAATTGCTCGTTTAATAGTATAGGATTACATTTAAATGTTTGCAGATAATAATTCAATAATAATAATAGTTTATTTGACTATTATAACTATTTTAAATTACATAATTACATTTCAAGGTAGTTGGCGTTAACGGCCATACTAGTATAGACTGTGTTACAGCCGTCAGCGTCTTCCACCCTCAGTAGTACAAAACAAATACAGTAAAAAATGACAGATTATTTCGCTATATAATACACAAACATGTTATATTAAATTAAATAAAAAAACAAAAAGTGCGTGCGTGCGTGCGTGATTGCGTGCGTGCGTGCGTGCGTGCGTGCGTGCGTGCATGTGTGCGTGTGCGTGCGTGCGTGTGTGTGTGTGTGTGTGTGTATGTGTGTGTGTGTGTGTGTGTGTGTGTGTGTGTGTGTGTGTGTTTGTGTGTGTGTGTGTGTGTGTGTGTGTGTGTGTGTGTGTGTGTGTGTTGTGTGTGTGTGTGTGTGTGTGTGTGTGTGTGTGTGTGTGTGTGTGTGTGTGTGTGTGTGTGTGTGTGTGTGTGTGTGTGTGTGTGTACTTAGCAACCAATTTAGAATTTTGTCTTTACATTTATGAGGGGAAAAAGGATAAATATTGTTTACTTTATTTGCTACATTATATAAATAATTGCTAGTGATATAATATTGACGACGGGCTAAAGAATTTCTATGAGAAACTATTTCATAAATTCTACTTTTATTACGTTTTAAATTAGCTTTAAAATCTGTATTTTTGTGCTTACGTATTGTAACAGACATGACAGAAAGCTGTCTTACAGTAAGTACTGAACATTCTTTAAAAATGAGTTCGGCGCTACATCTTTGTGATTTACCTAGCATTACCTTTAAGATTGATTTTTATGTACGTTCTAGGGGGAGTAAAGTTGTTTTTCCAATTCCACCCTAGGTTACAACGCAGTATTGTAGTAAACTCTGAGCAAGGGCATAGTGAACACATATCAATGTTCCAAAATCAGCAGAATTCCTCAATTTTCTGAATATTGGTTTCAGTTTTCTAATACGGCAGATTAATTTGCTTCTATGTTCCGAGGCGGTAGTCAATGATAAGTCCGAGGTATCTTATGTTAGTGGAGCGAGTAAATTTTGGGCAGTAGTATATGCTATATTGTTCACATGTTGTGCTTTGATTAAAAAATTCCGCTGATGGTTGGTTCCTTTCACGGTGAGTAAAAGTAATATATTTAGTCTTGTTTACATTTAATGTCAATAGATTGCAACTAAGCCACCGCATGACCCCACCAAGCGCATATTCTGTATTGAGTTGCGCTTTATTCCAGTCCTTACCATATACAATTGAAGCCGTATCGTCGGCATACGATATGATTTTGCAGTTAGGCAAGGTAAGTGAGCATAAAGTATTTACGTAAACTAGAAAGAGAGCTGGGCCTAGTACATTACCTTGTGGTACACCTAACGAGACAGTAGTAGGTAAGTAGGTAGTATCACCGATATTAACTAACTGCGTGCGATTAGTTAGATAAGATCGAAATATATCTAAAGCAATCCCTCGTACGCTGATCAATTCCATCTTATGCAGAAGTAGGGAATAGAGACAGTGTCGAAGGCCTTTGACAAATCAAGAAAAACACCTATAACTTTCAACTTATTATCAAGATGTTTTGCGATTGTCTCGGTAAGAATTAAAGTTGCATCTTACCTTTCACAAAGCTAAATTGGTTATCTTAAATTATATTGTTATGTTTGAGAAAATTTCTGAGTCTGAGATTTAAAACTTTTTCAAGTATTTTGGCTATCACACTTAGTACAGATATGGGCCTGTAATTTTCAATACTGTCTCTGTCACCACTCTTATGATGTATAGGGTGAACTAGAGCCCTCTTGAAGATATCTGGAAAAACACCGGTTTTTAAACAAAGGTTACACAAATATGTTATGGGGAGAATCAGACTGTTTTTGGCCCGTTTTATGACTAGGATAGGTATGCTATCGATTCCCGTGGCCGAATCATTTTTATAGTTTGTGATAATACCTTCTATCTCGTAATAGTCTGTTTCAAGCAACACCATAGATTTATACAAGAGGTTAGATTCATCACGATCTTTGGCAATTTTAGGGTGGCCAATGTATTACTGAGTTTTTAATATTGAGTCAGCATAAGATAGGCCAATTTCTGCTAAGTAATTATTAACAATATCGACAGATTTATAATGATCATCAGTTAGATTTAGTAATTCACGCGGAGGGGTAAATATTTTTTGAGGTTAGTGATCTGATTTATGGTATTTCACTACCCTTTGTATTGCGTTTATTTTTATGGAACTTGGCTTTCTCATAAGCGGTTTTAATTTTTTCAACAAACTGTTGCAAAAATTGCGATACCTCGTGTAAGTAATCTGTAATTTTTATCGCGCTTTGCTTTCTTGTGTAATTTATCCTTATGTCTTATACAGCGTACCAATCCTGGAGTCCATGGATTGATACAACGTTTACAGTGAGGAATTTTCATTTTATTTGAATGAGCAGTTATGGCTTCAGTAATAATATTAGTTAAAGCGATAGCTGCTCCATTAGCATCTTTGATATTGTATATAAAGCTAAAATCTTTATCAGATAATTGTTTTAATAGAGATGGATAATCAATTTTGAATGTTGTGGTTTTAGATGGATAACTTATAATTTTGCAATCTAAGTGAAACACTATTGGAGCATGATCACTAGTGAACGAATCCAGTATATATGTTGCAGAATATTTATCTGATCTCAATATTAGATGGTCAATACAACTTTCGTTACGAGTGGGGATTAAATAAGATGCCGAATATCCATGGAACGCCATTAAATCTAAATACTTACTCATTATTATTAGGTGAGATATTTATATTGATATCTCCAATCAAGATAACTGATCTTACAGAAGCTAAAGGCTATCGCACCATCACATTATATCACATCAAAGCTATCACAAATTTTATTAATATTTTTGAAGGTGATCGATATGGTATGATAAGACCGTTCACATCAGAAATTAAAGGTTTATGTATACTATGCTTTATTTCAGATTTTTTATATATCAGAACACCGTCGTTTAGGTTACCATACTCAGAAGAATGAGACGTATATCCAGCAATTTCAGGTATAACTGATAACTTGCTTAGCCAGCATTCCGTCAAAACAAGGACGTCGCATTGAATACACATTCTTTCCAATAGTATGATTAGTGCATCAAAATTACAAGTTACGCTGCGTACGTTAGTGTGAAACACTATCAAAGAACTCCTGGTCTGATTAATTTGGTTAAATAAGTTTTCTGGAGTGCATATCATAGAATTGGAAACAAAAACTGAATCAATGTCATCAGAGATATTATCAAGATTAACTATTAATAAGTGAATATTCAATGGTGCATATCGTTATTACATTCAATAGATTATTTATTATAAGCTTGTATTTTGAAGTTTGTCGAATTACAGTATTAGTGATATAGAGATTTAATGAATGAGGATGTAGGTTGGGTAGTGTGTGTGAGAGTAGCATGTATTATTAAAAATTATACAATTAATAAAAAAATATAATAAATGTTTGTGGTAATATGTAGTAAGTGTTTAAATCAACGTTAACAAAAAATACGAATGACTTAAACATTTAGAGAATAATAAAATTATGTTAAAATAATATATAGAAATCGAAGTAAATTGCTTAGTTACGTAGAAGATTGCGACTGCAATTGGTTTAGTTCATTTTCCGAATCAATCCGATGTGATGGAGCGCCTTCTTTTTTACAAATATTCAATGAAATAAAAATAAAAATAAAAACCGAGTCATTTTTAAATATTTTGTTAAAAGCGCAATATTATATGCGGGGTCTATAAATATCTTTCTTTTTTACTACAACGCTAATAACAAAGATTATTTATCCCGAATTTATGTTGGCCGAGGGTTTATCTAAGAATGGTTCCGCTGAATTTATGTATCCGTACCCTCGCCTTGGTAGTTAAATTCGATACCGTACTGTAATAAACATATTCGCTATTACGAATTCAATGTGAAATAAATAATATGCACCAAAATTCTAAGTATTTCCACTTTATAACTTGCTATCTAACAGTACTAACGAAGATATATGTAGGATATAGGATGGTAAAAATGAGGAGATCATTTTTGTGTGTTTAAATTTATGTATACTTGTTTAATATAATTTATTAAATTTAACACGCAAAATGTTATACACATGTATAATTAATATGTATTTTATTACAATAAACTTTCTAGAATTGGTTAGCGGATTTAGTGATTTTTACCAAAAGTGTTGACAGTGCCGTACCACGTGGAAGCTTATGCTGTTGCATTATGGCGTTCCTTTGTTTCTTTATTGCATTCATCTAGGTAAGTACTCAGAGGAATTTTGAGAATTAATTCGAGCCGCCAGATTTCACTAATACACATCGTAATAAAAATTCAATATCATAAACATCATTTGGATGCTAGGCTGTTCACTACTGTGCTATATATCAAGAGTTTTCCTCGCACAACTTTTTTGTCTAATCTTTTACCGTACCGTAAACGACTTTGTCAAACATTTAAAAAGGCCGTTACCACATCTTCGTGGACAGCGGCCGGTCGGCCATTTACAGGTAATCCACTTAGTCGTTCGCCCTCAATTTTATAAAAAAGGGTATTTCCGCAGTTGTCCGATAGAATATTTACCAAATTAACTAGATGCTCTTTGGATTGTGGGTTTATGATTGTTTTGTATATGTAACGTTCATGTTTTTCGCGAGGTATGAAAGAACAAAGCTAACAATCAATCTAATATGTGGTGTGGTAGAGGTACATTGCAGCTATTTGAAGCCATGTAAATAGCTAATATAGCAACAGTGCCAGGCAGCGTAAGAGAATTCACTGCCCTATATCATCCCATGCAGAATGCATAACAGATGTTAACACCTACCTACACTAGTTTTATAAGGTGATTGAATTTAAAAACAAAATGAGGTTTACAGTTTAATTGATGTCATTTTAGTACGTGGTAGAGCCATGCTGCAGTTATATTAATAGTATAGTTGTAGCACGAATGGGTCGGCTCAACTGGAGAAGCACCACGCTCTCTCAGAATATCAGCGTGAAATAGTAGCTTAACGCTGCTGTATTTTATATGGTGAGTGTAGTTCTCACGGGTGACAACGCATCTGTATTTTGTTTTGTAATCGAGGATACATGTAGATGTCTAAGGGTCACAGCAACCACTTACCATCAGATGGACTGTGTGCTCGTTTGTCACCCTATCCTATTAAAAAATCATTTCATTTTATTTTTGTCTTAGGTATTGACAATAGATCTTTATTTTAAATATAACTCAAGGATAAATCCATTTATGAGTCGCCGCATGCTGATCGTTTGTTATTATCCTTGTAGAAAAAGTTTCAAATATAAGAATCCATCCAATAAAGTAAAAGTTTCTTATTTTTACACGTTTCTTTAGCGATTTCTTCACAAAACAGTAGATTGAAAAAAGGATAAAGATCATGATAGAATTAGTCAAATATAATTACTCCTGGCGAACAGCGCACAAAATTCATGATACGATCCACACAATCTGGATGCTTACTCGTCCATCACTCTGCGATTTACTAGGATTTGTCTTCATCGCACAACTTCTTTGTGGGATCGTTTACCACCGACGATTTTTCCGGACCAATATGTCAGGAACCTTAAAAAAATTAACTGATAACTCCTTTTTAAACGGGAACCTGGTTTGTTCCGATGAGTTTGGTTTAGAAAACAAGTATAACTACAGCCTAGGATTACGACAGAATTTGCATTCCATCTTAATACTCAGAGGTAACAACGTCAACAGCCTTATGTTTGAAGTTGTTTGCTTGTGTCAATAGGCTGCAGTAGCTGTTAACAATCAGGCAGACATAGAAGAAATACGGAATGAAATAAATTAAATATTATGAAAAAAGTAGACAGATGAGCGATGATGATGAGTCTAATTATTTGGTGTTCGTATATTATTCAAGCCATGAACTCAAGTGATTCAGCATTGAACGTGTGTAGTTGTTTCTCTACTTTTTTTCCTTAAATTACTAATCAATATATCAGTAACACGACAGAAGCACTGAACTGTGAAAACAATACACGCAACTCTGAAAGGGCCATCGCAACGAACAGCTGTGTGAATGAACAATGCTTCCAAATTAATTAACGTTATGTTTGATTGGGTAACTTCATGGTATTTTATCAACCGATCTTGACGTCACTACTTTGAATTTTAATAAATGTTTACCGAGTAGCCTGCCTAGGAGTCTGTCTAAGTAAATATCACTGTCTTACCTTTTGGATCTTGAAAAATTGCAGCACTTGTATTGATGTGCTCTGGTCTGAAGGGTATAGACAGCCAGTTTATTTACAGGCTACGGAGTATTCCATTTTAGTACTCAGAAGTGACAACACGTCTGATGCCATCTTTGAATGAAGTTGGCTGAAGGTGTTCATGGATTTTAGTGGAGATTTACCATCAGATTGTGATATAAGTTCGTTTGTCACAGCAGTTCTATCTAAAATTTTCAAAGTTAACTTAAGTTTAAAATTTTGCTTTTACTTTATACTTATAATTTACGAAAAATGGGAATAAAGCAACATATAAATTCGAAAGGTATTACTTTATGGAAGTAAAGAAAAGATCATGTGTTTGCTTTTTTGTCATTATGTAAAATTATAGATGATTTATCAAGACAAAATGAAATTATAACATTTCGACCGCGTTTGTGGAAATATATTCAAATATCCCTTTACTTTCCGAGATAATGTTAAAGAAAAAGTTTGTGAAATCAAATAGCGTTGACTCTCGGTAGTGTAAATAGTGTTCTGTGGAGCGGAATTTTGACGAGAACTTGACCAGCTGCGTAATGTTGCACCTATTTTATGGTGTTATTATTGGTTTGAAATGGATTCTGTTACGTAAAAGTGGTGCAATTTCGTGCATATGGGGAAGCAAGTGCCTTGATGGTAATATAAGCCTCAAGTTATTTTCTCCGAGTCCTAAATTATCAACGAAAGGAACACTGCTAGGTTTAGACGAATGAGCTTCCGTGTTTGAGCGTATTTGTGTCAGTCAAAGAGTAACCAAAATGTCTAAGCGAATAAAAGTAGGTACCTATGCGACAACATTTCCAGTATATAGTAGGATCATGAGTGTCTAAGAGAAATCTGAATTACTAACGTATGTAAAATTATATCTCAGAAAAGTGCAGTTTTAATTAATTTTGTATTTTTATTCTATTATTCTTACTTATAGAAAAAAAGCTATAGGAAATAGCTCCTTCAATTTTAACAAAACATGAAATTTATTATTACTTAAACATGAACCATTGCTCTGGAAGCCTTTTAATCTAAAGGATTTTAACATAAACTTCTGCCTTAACTTAGTTTAAGTCTATATAAAGCTTTAAATGTTTTCTTCTTCGTCTAGTTTCTTCAATATTATTTTCAAAATTCTCTTAGCGACCTCTATTCTGCTTTACCTACCTATATATTCATATTAAGATTTGCTTGTTTTAGAGAAATAAGATTCAATACTTTAGATGTTACTTTTAACTAAAATTGAATCGTGTAATACTTTTACCTTTTTTTAATTATTTCTTAATACAAAATTCCTGTAATGTACAAATAAATATTTAAGCCAGATTTATATTTGTGTCCAGTATTTGTGTTAAATCAGTTGCAAATACACTATATAGGTTATTTAATCTGCTCAGTCAAATGTAAAGTTTATTAAAATCGAAGCATTAAACATTCACAAAGCTCAGCATTTAAACGGACCATTGGTGAATCATCTATACAAATTTAGTTATTAAATGCAACGACTATATTCTATAGTTACATAAATGAATAACGCATGTAATTGTTCTAGATTATTTTTTTGAAAATCTTAGGAATCAAAAATAAAGAAAAAGGTCCGTGTAAAAGTGGTGTAAAAATATAGACTACCCCATATCATCCCCTAAATGTCATAAAAGGTGACAGTTGAAAAAATCGGGAGATAGGCAGCAGCTTCTTCCTAATAACTACTATATATAAGAAAACTGCGGTAGCCAACCTCCTTGCCAAGTGCAGCAACTATGGCAAATATTCCCCCTATCAGGCAGTCTATGGGGGAGGCCCATGTTTAGCAATGAGCTGTAATAGGGTGTAACGGTAACGGCATTGTTAAAAATAAATTGACAGACATGAGACACGGAAAAAATTACAAAATTTGCGGATTACATTACCGTACTAGCTTTAAATTAAAAAACGAGATTTTCTTTATAAAGCATTAGAACATATTAATAAAGAATAAAAGCTGTGCGTATCCGAAAATATTTCAAAATTTTGAGAAATTAAAAAATAAAAATGGTACAAATACAAAAGCAAGTTAAAAACCAAAAATGGATATCACATTCCAGCACACATAAACAATCGCAATAAAAGTCTTCTTGTAATTCCGTAAATATAATAAATTACTAAAAAATCTTATACTTTATGGTAGTATAATATATAGGGTTTAGATGCCAGTTCGATCATCTCACAGGGCTCGTAAAATACAGTGATATATAATAATGAAACGTTAAAAAATTAAACGATTATAGCTAATATGTAGAATTGGATAGTGAATATGGGTAAAAGAATAATCAATACTACTGACTTTTTTGACTGATGAAATCAGTGTAACGTGCGAAACCCAATTTAAGGACAAAGTATTTCCTAGGCTAAACTATTTTTCCCCAGCCTAGTTTAGTCAAACAGGGCTTAGGAAAAGTTTGTCCTTGAATCGATTGGCAATAAATATTTTGTACTCTTTTTAGGGTTCCGTAGTCAACTAGGAACCCTTATAGTTTCGCCATGTCTGTCTGTCCGTCTGTCCGTCCTCGCTTAATCTCTGTGACCACTAGAAAACTGAAATTTGGTACCAATATGTGTATCAATCACGCCGACAAAGCGGTAAAATAAAAATTGGAAAAAAATGTTTTATTAGGGTAGCGCCCCTATATGTAAAGTGACATATTGTTGGAAAGGTATTTAAAAATGAATAGGGGTTTACTAAAATCATTTTTTGATAATGTCAATAATTTCAGAAATAATCGCTCCAAAAGTAAAAAACAATGTGCCCCCCCCCCCCTCTAACTTTTGAACCATAAGTTTAGAAAATATGAAAAAAATCTGAAAAGTAGAACTTTACAAGGACTTTCTAGGACAATCATTTTGAACTTGGATGGAAACAACAGTACCCACTACCGGGAGCAGTTGCAGGAGCGCGGACCGCTGCTGGAGCGCGAACATAATGGATACCCACCTTTAAACTCATAAGTGGGAACACTTATTGTGACGGACGGGAAACTACGGAACCCTACACTGAGCGTGGCCCAACACGTTCTTGGTCGGTTTTTTTTAACTTAATATTTTAAATAAAAAGTGATTTTCTACTCTTGTTAATCGATTAATTTAACAGATATTTTTCAGCCCAATCTTCTGTTATCCAATATATTCTCTGACAAAATTAATTGTGACCTATTAAGTCAATACTGTTGACTTTTTTCATCAATCGATGTACATTACGAAGGGTAAACAACGTATGTAAATTGTGCACAATGAGCACTAATAGTGAGTAGGTACATTTACGCATTAAATTAAACCTGTAACGAAATGTACACGTATTCTCTTAAATAGGAGAAGATGCTAGCAACACGCAGTAGAAGACAAATTAGTAGGCACAGCTTATAGGTATCATAATGTTACGATAAAATATAACATTAACCTTATAATATAATAAGAGCCCCCTGAGTCTTATCTGTAAATCCTCACTGTTAAAACTAGTATGTATCATTACATTACATTATGTTGCTACATCTAAAACATTATATGTGGTTTTATGATAAAATAACAAAAACATGATGGAAAATATTGCTAGGAGTGAAGTCAAAGCAATATTTAGTAAACATAACGGTAGCTAGGAATATTATAGAATAATTTGATTCTAAGTAGTTCTAACTTATCGTAAATATGAAATAAAACTAATGTTTGAGATTTTCTTGCGTTGACATTGTTGAAAATTTTCTATGTATAACTTAGGTTGCAACTTATTGTGTAGCCAATTATTTGAGCTTTTTGCGTTTTAGATAACATCAATTATTGCAGTTCAATGGAAAATGCAATTCGGAAAATTGAATACAATTTAAAGATAGCTATTACAACTCTATTCACGGTTTTGATTTCCCGGAGGATTTGGACGAGAATAATTATTCAATACATTTATTTTTCTATTTTGATGCAAATAAATAAAAATATCGTATCTAACGTCCATGCCATACGTCTGTTTTTGTTTATAAAACAATAGAATTAATAAATCCAACTATGTTTCCAACTAAATAGCAGTAAATTACGGACGTGGTACGTATGTACGTGGTAGAGCCATGCTGCAGCTATATTAATTGTATAGTTGTAGCAATGGATCGACGCGATCGGGGAAGGACCACACTCTCACAGAATACCAGCGTCAAATAGCATCCTAATGCTGCTGTGTTTCCTATGGTGAGTGTAGAGAACCGGATACCCTTTTTACTGGAAAAGAGGCATTCCATCTTAGTCCTCAAGGCTGACAACGCATCTTCATTTTGATTCGTAAACGAGGATAGTTGTAGATGTCTATGGGCCACTGTAACCATTTACCATCAAGTAGACTGTGTGCTCGCTTGTCACCCTTTTCCTTTAAAAAATGTTCATCAAGCGCTTATCTAACTCGGTTTGGAAGAGATGTAAATTTTGGCATTTTGCCTTTGAAAACATTTGATTCCGCAACAAAAATATTCACACAATGAACAGATTGTGGACGTAATCCGAAAGATAAGAAAGTAGAAATGCCAGTTTCTTTTTATTATAGAAGAAAGTTGACAAACAAGTAAACAAAAGGTAAGTGGACGTTTTTCAGTGTAACTTTTTCTATTAAATAAGGGTGATAAACGAACGCATAATCCACTTGACGGTGAGTGAGTGCTGTGAACCATAGACATCTACATATATACTCGATTAAAAACCAAAATAAAGATACGTTTTTACCTCTGAGGATCACGATGGGATGTCTTGATTCCAGTGAAAAGGGTATCCGGTTTTCACACACACCATGTGCTGTATTTATTATACAGCAGTATTAATCTGCTATTTCACGCTGGTATACGGTGAGAGCGTGATCCTTCCTGAGGCGGGCCGACTTAATTGTGTTTAAAACATAGCATAGTTGCAGCATGGCTGTACCATGTGTCAACCAAGCCATTTGAGTTTGATATTGAATTATAAAAATTTGTTGAAGAACATAGAGTATATTAAGATAGAGTATAAATAGAGTATCAGCTTGAAAATATATGCAACACTTTGGTATAGGATGGTAATAGGTAGTATCTGCGAAAGGCCAAAGGCCAGAATTGGACTCATTAGGTGGATCGTGATAGTATTGATGATCACCATAACTATCACGGTCATGATAATTATGAAGTATGACATAATTCTTTTAATGAACCTTAAATATTTTGAAGTAATATTTTTACGAGTATTATTCATTATTCCGTAGATACCCCTAGCATTTGTATACGCCTCGGAGGGTTCGATATGAATAAATAAGGGATGTAATGTCATACGCAAAAAAATTGTTTGTCAGCAAAATATTTACTTAAAAATTTTATTTGAAAATGCTTATAGAATAATATACGCGATACGTGTAAAATGATACAGATGGATATACAGTTAAAGTTGAAGTAAGTAGCAGCTTACACGTATAACTACATTCCACTGTTAGAAACCGGTCTTTTTACCTTTTTGATAGAGTTTTGCAGTTGCCCAAATCCCAAGAAATATTAGGTGTTCTTGTGTGTGTGATATTTTATTCAAACTTCACACGATGTGCACCTTCTTTGCCAAGTATTTATTATACAAATATTGTAAAAATGTAAGAGGTAAAATGATTGTTCAATAATTTCAGTGGTAACGATAAGGACGAACTGAGGCTACTACAGTTATATGAAAGTTTATCCGAGCAACCCGACCACGAGTTATTATTCCTGAAGATATGTATTGATTGATAGAAGAAAACCATTATCCATATGATACTATATATTATTATACTTATTGATACTCTTTTTAAATTATTACTAAACCTTAATGTTTAATAATAATTTTAAAAAATTAAAATCTCTTCACAATCTCATTGCAAACATGCAATAAAACTGTCTAGAAATTTCTCTTTCACATTCTAGCCGATCTCGATAAAATTTATAAAAGGAACGCCTCTTAATCTTCTTTAATACTCACATAGATTTGTAGGTGTTATTGAAATAGAAAAGCTCAAGTATATCATACTTTTTAAATAAACGTCCCTATGTGTTGAATAAAGGAAACGTATATTAAGGTTTTAAAGTAAGGTGAATCTTATTGTATAAAAGGCCATGTGTAGCTAGGGACCTTGCAATACCATAATACTAATAGTAAAATACTATAACTCTTATTCTGCACATTTCTATAAAAATAAGTAACTTCAAGAGATACGTAACAATAATGTGCTGCGATGCGGCCCGTTGTGACTCCTAATGTGATTTGATACTATTTTGCCTCGTGTTACGATGCTCTGTAACCCATCCGTAATATACAACCTAAAAGAATATATTGTAATGATACTGTATTTTTGGAATAACAGGAGCACTATGAAAAAGGTATGAGAGTACGTAAAAAAAGCGAATCGAGGGAACAGATCTAAATGTAGAATATGTGTTGACATTGGATCATAGCCTACCCTTCATCCCACGTTTTGACGTGACTAACGACGGATGTGATATATATTTCCTTAGTAAAAAGTGTCAAATTTATATATACACCAGATTGTGTTTCATTAAAACCTTAGTATCAATATTTACTCTAACGAAAAACTATTTGTTTAAAGGTTAAAACCGACATCACTTATGTCTCTTTATACATATTTATAAAAGTAACAGTACATGAAAGTGTCCGGTTAATAATGCGTATATATATAAGTTTTACATTTTCATCAAAACAAGATAAGTAAGCTAGGCGTAGATAAACGCGTTTGCCATTTGACCCAACGGCCACGTAGTAAAGTTCCATAAAACAAATTGCAGTTGTAACAACTTAAGTTGAATGTTTGTCGCAAAGCCGTAGTAGAAATTATTACCGCCCACGGAGATATTTAATTTTGCTATTTAACACAATATATACATATAGGGTAGTGAGTAGGTTCTCTTATACAGCCACGGCAAGTATATTATCATCTCGTGGGTGTTGTGAGGGACGAAAGAGAGAAAATAAAATAGGAGATGAGCCGCAGCATTTTCCTCAAAACAAATTAATCTACTGGACAATCTGTGCTCCCCAACTGATCTTGTGTTGGGCAGTGGACTTTTAATATCCTGAAATGAATGGATGAATATAATATAGCAACAAATATTTATATTGACATTCCCCAAATAATAAAAATGTTATGTTTGTGAATTATTAATGACACTCACGGGGTAAAAAGAGGTGACATATTCCCTTAGATCGCAACCAAAAGTAATTATCTTGGGCAGAATTTTGTTTACTTGCAGACGGGTAATGGTGATGGTTAATATCAAGTTTATTAAAGTACCTTAAATATTAAGTTTTGTGATAAGGGAAATTAATGTCCAGCATTTTTTTTTAACGTAGTAAGCAGGGAGAAAAATATATTTTAGTCTTCCTTTTATTCACAACAAACGAAAAGTAAGCTTTAGTATCTATGACTAGATCTGTCTTTATTAGCAAGTTCACTAATTGAAATAATTTAATAAGCTGTTAAAATGAATTAAAAGGTATGAGTTGTACTTTCAATGTACTATAGACCGAGTTTTTCGGTCATGGTGTCAACGATGAACAAGTATATGCGCTGGGCAAGATTATATTCACAAGTGTATGCGCAAGCATAGATGCACACTGCATACCCTCAATCCCATTGTTCGAATGGATGACAATTAGACACGACTGAAGAAAGATAAGGCAAAGGAATAACTGCTGTTGTGGTTTTTTAATGAAGAGACCTAAAACTATAAATTAAATTCTTTGACCCCTGCCTTCAAACTCAACTTTTCATTGGGAACACATCGAGCATTGAATTTTGACATTTACATACATATAAGCATGATGATAAAGGCAATTCCTTCCTACGACAGAGGCCCGTGTATAGAAGACTAATACTTGTCCATAAAATCTAATAATATACGTTTTATGTAATAGAAAAAATTACGTTAAAATTTGACAACTATACCAACATTCGGCAATCATGAACGTGTATGTGAAATCCTCGTGTGAATGTTGTAAGAGAAACTACGGTTCCAATGATATGCTATCTCTGCTTCATTGAAAATCTTCTACTGAAATTTTTTCAACAGCAAAACTGAATGAAAAGACGTATTGATTCCGGGAACTTTCATTTTATTTTACTTGTTATATTAAAGAGATTTTTATCAAATATAGATACAATGAGTAAAATAATATTTATTAAACAATATAATCGGCTCGTGTGAGGTGATTAAAGCACACAATAGTCACTGATACGGGCTATCAATAAGTCCACTGAACGTAGGTCTCCCTACAGATTGTCTCATGGAGGGGGTACATTTGTCATAGTTGCCACGCTTATAGGTGGGTTGGCAACCGCAGTTTATTACTTTTTAGTTGTTATAGGGAAAATTCTTCTGCCCATCTCCCGAGCCAGTTCTCCTCTGTCGCCTCTTTCGACACTTATATTCGAGAAGATATGGTATAGTAGATATTATAACACCACCACTAAACGAACAACAAAAAAGTATTAACAAAAACTTTAAAAACATGCATATAATACTGGACCCTGCCAGTAATAAGCATACGTTTTCAAACACAATTTTAATACGGTGACAAAGAAAGAAACTCACCAATGCAAAAATTTATTGAATAGTCATGAGTACAAAGCATGTTCATTTTGCGAGTAATTTCTATGTAGGAATGAGTCCTGAATATTCAATACGTAGAAAGATCTTGTTCATTTTATTTGTTTGTTTTGATCCCGTGGAACTTTTTGTCATGACAAAAGTAAAATTAAATTAGTCTATTAAAAATCTTAAGATCATTTTCTATAAATATTGGATTACATAAGGTAATACACACACATACAATAGTTCTAAAGCCACTGGTCATAGTTATATTGCCATAGGAACAACAATCTAAAGTAAGTAATCATTTCTTTAAACATGCTTTATGAAAGTAATAAATAACCAAGCAATTGAAAATTAAAACATCTGACTGCACTGTTCTATTATTATATTATGACATCATTACTGTTCACTGAGATTCAAGCACGGTCGCATTGATATTTTCAACGTAAAATCTATCCTCTGACACTTTGAAGATCAAGACCATACAGCGATCTACGTCACAAAGGAGCAGACAAACCCATTAAAAAAGTTTAACACTATCTTTTTTTGTTCTCAAACTACATGAGACGTTTAAAATTATCCGTAGCGTCATTCACCGGATATAGCTATGGCTCAAAACCGAGTAATTTCCTCTGTGAACACAATTTGGTGCTTTTGTCCGCGTGAAATTTGGCCGCACCACTTTCTCTATAAAACAATTTGAGGATAAAAAGTAGCCTAGCCTTTTCAATATTTCTAGCTATCTGAATACCACTTATCGTCGAAATCGGTTGAGGAGCATTAGAATTTCCTTTCATACCTTTTCCCCCCAAGTATGCTGCTTAACGCAATTGCCGAACAAATTTATAAAGCCTGCTTGGCTGTGATGGTTTACTTTTATACCTTAACCAGACATTAAAATGTCTCAATTTTATCAAAATCAGTTCATAAGTTTAGTCATGAAAGCTGAACAGATATTTGCACTAAATTTTGCATTAAAAGAAGAAGGCATGGATTTTCCTTCTGAAATACATTTTGGCAGCGGATTACATTTTTGTCTTATATTTTCTGAAGTAATATTTAAAATTAACAACGTTAAACAATAGATAACAACATGTTTAGTGATTTTATATATAGTGATTTTATATTACTGGATGACCTACCTACCTACTTTTCTACTCGTTTACACATTACACACACACACACACACACACACACACACACACACACACACACACACACACACACACACACACACACACACACACACACACACACACACAGACACACACAGACACACACAGACACACACAGACACACACACACACACACACACACACAGAGAGAGACACACACATACACACATACACATATATATATATATATATATATATATATATATATATATATATATATATATATATATATATATATATGAATACCATACAAATATGGCTACAGAAGAAAAAAGTGTGGCTTCGTACTAAAATAGCTTTTGATTGAAAAGTGGTACAAAATTAGATATTAAAAAGAGAAAATATTTTGTTACCGCTACCGTTACAGGTTATTAAAGTTTACTGCTCTACATAGGATTCCCCCATAAAATGTCTCATAGGGACGATTTCTCCATAGTTATCACGCTTGGCAGTCGGGTTAGCAATAGTAGCTGTTGTTTTATTTTTAGTCGATATTAGGCGAACACTACTCTCTTAATTTATTTCCCTCTGTCACATGTTACGACACAAACGGGTGATATGAGGTAGTCGATATTGGTATATATGACACTGCTGGTAGGCTATTTCGCTGCTTCATAAACCATCTAGGTAGGTGTGACTCTTGCTCCAAACTTCTACTTTTGCCTATTTAAATTGTATGAGATGGAAGTATTCACGGGCTGTGAGACATTTCACCTTATTTCTTAGTATCGACAGCACACATTACAATTGGTTTCAGGTGCTCATGGTTTGCTGTTGAAACCATTGAGGGGCTGTTAGAGATTATATACTTTAGAATTGTATTAATTAGCATAACATTTGAATCTACGCGCCCTGCATTCATTTATCATGATAAAAGTGATAAAATCTACAAAAAAATTAAGAAAGTCTAAAGGTATCTATCTTCTTTGCTCTGAATCTTCTAAAATATTCTCATAATATTGTGAACATCGAAAATTGTTGTATGTGTTACAAGAATTCATTAAGAAATGAGGCCAATGAAAATTGTATCATTCGAAAAGAACTGTGTCTCAGATGTGCAAAAATAATGTTGTAAAAATATTTTAATTTTATTATAAATCACTTTAACCTTTTTATTTTTGTATTTTGAGTGTAATACGTTGTGCCTGCAGGTGTTTTATGAAAACGACCCATAATTATTTCAAAATCGTCGTTTTAAATAATATTTGATTGTAGTGAAGAATATCTTTTTTAAATATTGAATTGAATGACTAAATTTAAATATTACATAATATTTGTTTAATATAATATTTATATTATATTATAAGTTGTCCCCTTTATATGTTTTTTAAATATTTTCTTTAAAAATAATACTTATATTATTGTACACAACGTGTAAAAATAAATATCTTTCTCCTTTACTACTACGCTAATAGCAAAGATTATTTATCCCAAAATTTATGTTGGCTAAGGGTTTATCCATGAATGGTTCCGCTGAATTTATGTATCCGTACACCTTGATACTCCAATTCGATACCTTACTTTAATAAACATATTCGCTATTACGAATTTAAATTGAGGTATATAATATGCACCTGAATTCAAAATATTTCCACTTAACTTACTATCTAACATTACTATTTAAATGGCTGGTAAAAATACGAGGTCATCTCTTTGTGTTATAATTTATTTAGCCTTTATATATTAAGTGTGTTATATTTCATACGCAACATGATATACACAGGCGGAATGAAAACCTCCGTCATTAATTTTACTTTATTTTAGTTATGTTGGCGACGAGATAAATATCTCATTACATCATTCATTGCTACTTGAGATAAATTTATACTAATTTTATAAAATGCTAATTTCTGAGAGAAATAAAGCTGTTAGTATAAACTTAGAGTAATTCATTATATGGTAATCAGCTATGCAAAGCGAATCAAAGAATTAAGAACATAATTTTCATTTTTGATTAATGTTAACTTAATGTTTGAATCACTGATAAGATGTATCACAAATGGGTTAGATAAGAAAAGTATAATGCTAGAGTGAAGTGATGTATATGTCAGACAAGTATAAGTATAAATATTAGAAAAGGGCAGCAAGAGCCTCCTTAGGATCTCGAGAATCGTGCAGAAATTAGCTTATCGCCTCACACTCTACGAGTACAGAAAAAGACAAGAGGGAAACGTTTTTAAAATAGTGATTGAAGGTAATATCTGTTACTATAAAATATGAAAATGCATGTAATGAATGTTTTAGATAGACACTATATCAAAATAAGATTAGAAATATGGTAAAAGTATATAATTTTATTGATATATTAACAAAATAATAGAATTGTCTGCGGTGAGGAGGATCTTGTACTTTTTCTTGCTTTGATTAAAACTACTTTTACGGATTTCTTTCGCGTTTTATTTATTTTATTTTTAACCCGACGTTTCGGGTGCTTTCCAGCACCCATGGTCACGGGGGACTGAGGTGACTGACGTCCCGATGTCAAAGTTAACCCGGAGTACCTTCAGCTTTTTTAATTATTGTCTTTGGTCCGATCTACTTTTTCTTGCTGTTGCCTTTTCAGTGGCTGGAGAGCGACTTCCGACCATACTTTTTTTTTTTGCGCCCGAAGCAAATATGGGGAACCCTCCGGAAAGCGGGGGAGGGAGGCGGTAAATGCTCATAGCATACCACGCAGCCGGCTGCGGTTATGTGGAGACTTTTACCCACTAAACACCGCCTTTTAGAAATTGGCTTAACGATCTGTCTAGAGATCTCTATGCCATACGGCTTAGAGATCTCTAAGCCGTATACGAACGCGACCCTCCTTGGCAGAAAGGAGGGCGCAAGCCGACCATACCGGCCGGCCCGTCTTTTATATGATTTGGTCGCTGCTGGCCAGCGGACCCTTGCCTCACCCCCGCGCCTTTCTTTATTTGGTTATAACTCTTACAAACTAACAAACAGAATTAAATGTGTAATATTCTTTTAACTACTTATTATATTATTACGTACACAACAATTTTTTTACATATTAAAAAGGTTTAAATTTATATTTAACAACTTTAGGCTTTACAGCACTCATGGTCGCGGGTCCCGCCCGTGACCATGAGTGCTGTAAAGCGTTCGAAACGTCGGGTATTTAAAAAGTTAAATATACGCGATACATTCCGTAAAAACTAGTATTATTTCAATTTACATTTTAAATCTATGCTAACTCTCACTATTCAATCGGTGCCTTTATTGGGAGAGTTATTGCATAGTAACAACATTATTCTTTTTTTCATCGAATATAAAGTTATATATTTATAAATATAATGAATAAGGCTGCGCTTGGTTTTCCGCGTTGCTGTGTGCAACCATCGCTAGTTGTCGAACCGTGAGCGCGGCCCGACGATCGTAACAACCTCATGGCTTCGCCCACTGCCCCTAGGTTGTTCAACTAACGTCGGTTACAGCAAGCATGTATTTCGTTCGATGTATCACGTTGTTTGCGTCGTGCACAGTAATGAACATTATATTAATAAGGTTTATATTCGACATTTAAGGTTTATGACTATAAGAAATTGTTTGTAAAATTGTGATATTTTGTTTAATATTTTTTGATTCTTTATTGAATGTGAATGTATTAATTATTTTTACAATGTGTTTCCTTTGTACTTTATGTGAAATAAATTGTTTCATGATATTGTTATGGACATCAAAAATATATAGGGCAATAATTGAAAATGTGATAGTGAAAATTATCGAATAAACTAATTCAATATGGCTTTGCGCGCGCGTTTCTCCCTATGGTTTACCTTACGGGGCAGATTAGTAAGTCAGCCAATTTACAATTCGGTTCATCAAGGATCTCTTAGGTGTGCGTTGTTTGTAGTTAGCAGTGGCTGCAAATGACCGCCGGTACGACATACTCCGCCGATCGTTGAGTCCCGTGATTCCGTGAGGCGTCGAGGTCACCGGCCCCTAGGTGATTCTTGGCACTTTATGCGCTCCGTGCATCCTGTGCCTGATCGCGTTATAAAGTGCCACCTCCGCACTTCCCCCCACCCTTTTGGTATAAAAGGGGTAGGCAGTGCCCAATGTGATTACGACAACATAATTTTACACCTTACCATCCGCGTCGCGCATCGTGCCGAACGGCTGGTATTTTAGACAGGGCCACCAGTTAGATTACCTGACTGACTTTTAGGTAGGTTCTCAGTATGTCCGATAAGGACAAGGGAGAACCCCCACCCAAACCCAAACCAAGAAGACAACCCGACCGTCCTGGCGTACTAGATCGTCCAATTGCGTACCGCGACATCTTTTATCCGGAAAGGACTAGAGTAGTGTCCTCCTACTCACAGATCCCAACACGGAAACCTTCTTCACCGGGTACCTGAAGGTACGACTGGGCGGGAACCGTTCCCTCAACACCAGCGGGTCAAGAGGACGATGAGAAGGTACACACCACCAGAGACAGTAGCATCCCTCCAGGAGAAGAGGCGATGCTTCGGTTCCTCAAACTCCTCGGATTATTCGACATCCGAGAGAGAATCTGACCACCAACCGGAGAAACCGATAAGGAGATCACCACCTAAATCGCCATCGCCGACCAAGCCCCCCCCCCCCCAGAACATCAGAACAACACACCAGTATGGATGCTGCTGATCTGGAACAGGGAGGAGAAGGGTCATACGGGTGGAGTGCCACCACGTACGCGACCCTAGCGCCGAGCACATCCGCCGGACACTCACCGTCTGCGCCTACCACCAACCCGTCAGGCCGGCCATCGGACGATGGTCAAAGGCCTTCGACTAGCTACGCCCAACTGGTAGCTGCCCAGGCAGTACCAAGGACTAAGACAGCCGAAACACCAAAACCGCCGAAAGAAACGGCTAAAAGGTACCCACCTATAGTAGCTGAGTGCTTACCAAACTGGTAGAAGCATTTCGAGGTACTCAACAGGAAGTTGGGCCACTTATCGAATGCTCGTCCGTTCGGTAAGGGGGTCAGATTTACCCCCCAGAGTCCGGAAGAATTCCGGACGGTACAAAAATATTTAATGGAAATCACCGAGAAAGTACCAGCTATGTCCTGGTACTGCTACACCCCCGAGGAGGACAAGCCCACAAAGGTGGGCATACGGGGGCTACCAGTGGGCACGGTTCCAACCGCGATAGAGGGGGCTATCAGGGCCAAGGGGTTCCCGATTAGATATGTCAAAGGGATCCCCCCCCCCGTAGAGGCAGACCTGGGTGCCTCTACCTCTCGCAGCTGGACCACCCGAGCCTGGAGCGCCTTAACGAACTCTAACAGATCGCCGAGCTCCTCTTCATGAGAGGAGTCGTCATAGAGGCCTGGCAAGGAAGAGCGGGCCCTTCACAGTGCCACCGCTGCCAGGCCTTTGGCCACGCATCTACCAATTGCTTCAGGCCAGTGAAGTGTGTTCGCTGCGCCGGAGATCATATCGCCAGTAACTGCCCAAGGGGTAGAGATGAGGAACCGCGATGCGCGAATTGCGCCAAGAACCACACCGCTAACGATCGCCGCTGCCCAGTCCTGAGGAGGATTGCAAGGAAGCAGGGGATTGCTCTACCGGGACTACTCCCAGAGGAGCCCAAGAGGGTCCCCCAAAGTCGTCCCAGGGCCGTGGTCCAGGAAGACGGGTGGACCACAGTTAGAGGAAAGGGAAGGCAACCTGCCCCACCTCCACCCGTCACGGCACCCACAGAAACGGTGGTGCCCACTACCACCACACCGAATGCAACCACCGGGGCGACTCTCCAGCCCCCCGCTAATGACGCCACAGAGCACCAAACCACTCAGTGGAGTAAGCGGGGGAGGAAGAGAAAGAAGAAGGTGCGGCCTCCTCCTCAGGCAGCAACCTCTACCCCAACCTCAGCGGTAACGATAGCCCAGGCGCAGGTTACCAAGGAGGACAAGAAAGCCAAAATGGGTAGAGTGCCAGAAAGGGCTCTATCAGAAAATAGAGCCCGCTGTACACATAGAGCGCACTCTACCCATACGCAAAGAGCAGTAAACTAACTCCCGAGACCAGCGCCAACTCCTGCACAGGCATATGGAATACCATCAGCCGGCTTCGAGACTGCTGACGCCATCCAACGTCTGGTTGGCATAGCAATCGAAGGCGGCAGTCAGGTCCTGGCAGATATCAGAGCCGGGACTGATCCCATCACAGCAGTCATGAAGGCGCTGGCAAACCTCCTAGCTCGACACTATGGAGGAATCTAACCAGCGCCTCCTCTACTGGAACCCAGGTGGAATCCAGCAGAAGTTACAAGAACTCCGCACCGTCGCTAAACAACAAGACGTACAGGTCATCTTGCTGGGAGAGACGAAATTAAACCCGAGTACCCGCATAAAGCTGCCTAACTACCATCTTCATAGGAGGGACGAGGTCACTTCTCAGGGGGCCGCCTACAGAAGCACAGCGGTCCTAGTGAGAAGGGACATCGTTCATCAAGAACTTGACCTACCGGAATACCAAACTATGTGCTCTATCGGCATAAAAATGGAGGCGGCCGGCGAGGTAATCAGGATCTACGCAGCATACCGCCCGCCAGGGACTCCATTTTGCTCCTCAGACGTCCGGACGACAACAAAGACACGGCTATGACGTTTTAGATCCCGAAGAACCTACACATGTTCCGAAGGATCCACGAAGTCGTCCGGATGTATTGGACATCGTGCTCGCTAGGAACATCAACTACCCGATAGTGGTAGAGGTGCTGTACGACCTGGACTCACAGCACCTCCCGATCTTAATTACCCTTGGCTTAAAGGCGGTGACTACGCCGCCCAGAACAGTGAAGACACGTGTCGACCGGAGGCTCTACCACAAACACTTGCAGGAGAGACCTCCAACACCACCCCTTAAACACAGCGGACGACGTAGAGGCCGCAGCTACCAATATGACAAAGGCGATACAAGAGGCCCTCAACGCTGCCTCTACGATCGTCCCGATGTCTACAAGGAGGGACGATCTGCCGTGACACATTAGCGTGCAGATCAGGAGAAAAAGGGCATTAAGGAGACTCTGGGCGCGTACTCGCTGCCCGAGAATCAAGACGCAATTGAACACCTTTTCGGAGGAACTGTCGGTTGTAGTCCAGGCACACAGAGGAGATGCCTGGGAGCGGCGCATATGGAAGGCGGAAGAGCATGATGCGTCGCTCTACAAACTGAACCGACAGTTAACCAAAGCCAAACCTCCCGTTTGCCCGCTGACCAACAACGCGGGCGAACGTTAATACGATGCCAAGGGTAGAGCGGATATCCTAGTAGAGCACTTCGAGGAGCAATTTATGCCGAACCCAGCAAGTGCGGAGTTCTTGGAGCTTCATGTACAAAAGGAGAGTCGCGTACAGGAGTTCCTGTCGTCGCCCGCGCCGCCTCTTGCAGGAGAGTGGTTCATCTCCCCCGCCGAACTGCGGTGGACAGCAACCCGCCTGCAACCGAGGAAGGCGCCGGGGCACGACGGGATTACCAACGCTGCACTCCGACAGCTGCCCCATAGAGTCCTAGTAGAGCTTGGTCGACTTTACAACTTGATATTGCGGACATCCCACTTCCCGGAGGACTGGAAAAAAGGCAAAGTAATCGTTTTGCCGAAACCCGGGAAGGACAGGCGTAGAGCTGCCAGCTACAGGCCGATCACGCTGCTACCACACATAGCTAAACTGCTTGAAACATTGTTGCTAAGACGCCTCCGCCCGTGCATCCAACTTCGGGCGGAGCAGCACGGATTCAGGAGGGGTCACTCCACAGCAATACAGCTGACCAGAGTGCTGCACCTGCTTGCAGTCGAATTCAACCGTGGCCGCACTACGTTGGGCGTCTTTCTCGATATCGAGAAGGCGTTCGACAGGGTGTGGCATTCTGGACTACTTTATAAACTAGAAGAACAGGACAATGTCCCTACTGCTATGTTGCGGCTAGTGGCGTCTTTCCTGGCAGACAGGAAGTCCTACGTCTGCGTAGAGGGCGCCGAGTCCGCAACCAGAACCATCAGAGCCGGCGTTCCTCAGGGCAGCTGTTTGTCTCCAGTCCTGTACGCGGCTTATACCAACAACATCCCTACCCTGGCAGGAAGGCTGCAAGAGTGGGAGGATGACGTGGAATTGGCGTTATACGCGGACGATAGCGCTTATTTCATCTCGTCCAGAAGAGCCTACATTGCCACTGCCAGGATGCAACGTCTCCTGGACCTGCTGCCACCATAGATGAGTAGAGGATGGTCGTCAACGTTGGTAAGACGACCGCTCTGCTCACTCGCTGCCTCAGGAACCTACCACCTCAGCTAACCCTCAATGGCCAGAAGATCGCGTACGAGAAGGCCGTGACCTACCTTGGGTGCCGGATCGACCGGGCGCTGCGCATGACTGCGCACGTCGACCTCGTCGTCCGCAGAGCACGATGTGCGCGGGCGATGCTCCGTCCGGTCCTGGCATCCAAGTTACCACTTAACACCAAAGTGCGAGTCTACAAAACGTATATAAGATCCATCATCACGTATGCTGCTCCGGCCTGGTACGCGCTTCTGAGCGAGCCTCTGAGGCGGCGACTGCAGGCCCAGCAAAATCTGACGTTAAGAAACATCGTCGGTGCGGGTCGCTACGTCCGGAATGACGTCATAGCGGCCAACCTGAAGATCGACACCATCCAGGAGCTTGTGGCCCGGTTGGCGCGCGGATTATTCGACCGTGCAGACAACGGGCCGCACATACATCTTAACAACTTAGCGCCGCTATACACTCGCCCTCCGGACGGGCGACCCTATTCAAGAGAACTCCTCTCTATATCGATTAGAGAGTCGAGTAACAACCCACAATGCCGCTGATAGGCCAACTCTGACTTTACTGGATAACCTCCCTTTTTTCGTAGTCTAACCGACTACGAAAAAATTAACCGATTACGTATAAATTTGTACTTGACACCTACAATGCCAATAGAAGGCTCCCAGGACCGGTCCATAGTGGTGGACCGCGAGGATAACACGTATAATGGGGGCATACCCCGAGGCCCGAAACCTGCAGGACACACCATAGTCCTAGCGGAAGACATCAACGTTACAATTCGGTTGAGATCAGCTACTGTTTACAGTTATAAGTTAAGAGAGAAAACCAAATTAAGGAAAGTAATGTGAAAGTTATAAAGTAGTGAAATTTCAGTATTGCATTTCCAAGGGACATTTACGAACAATCACGGATTTTTTTTAATACTCCTTCAGTGTCCACCCTAAAAGTAGTAGAGAAAATACAGATCAATAAGTACACGACCATCGTCAAGATTGGGACCATTCCTTAAGGGCCCGTAATCTTAGTTGTCAACCCCTTTCTTTTGAGAGAGCGGTTAAGGTTCTAAGTCAAGCGTCTTATTCAAAGGTCGCGCTGACTGCGAAGGGAGAAAAGCTTTCACCGCTGCCGAGAGATGGTGCTTGTGAAAGCACTCACTGTGCTGCCGCCGGGCCAGGGCGCGTAGGCGACGGGACAGCGGAGTACAAGCATACCAAGCACCGACACCTAACGATGCCAAAGTCGGGGCTTGGGCTTAACACCTTTCGAGGTGGTGCCAAGTTATTCAGCGGCGATTCCGCCTTTGAATGGCTCGGGTACGCCGTGACGTCATACGTGTAGCAAGGTCTGTGAGTAGGTACGCACGCAAGGTTCCCAAGATTGATAGGGACCAATGCTAGGAATTGTTAGGGAAGTAGGGCTTTAGGGACATCGTAGGCCAACAGATCCCTCTTGTAAGATAAAGAGGACATAGAAATAAAATGAGAAGGCCGATGACAACAGAACACGAATAGGGATGTTAAGAAAGTGGAAGGAAACTGAATCAATTGGAGTAATCACAGTTACTATATAGGATATATATAGTGGGACTACCACCGATACATCCACGAACACATGGGATTCGGAAACGTCTTTGGCAATGACAAGCAGAGGGACGTAATCCATATTAGAAGCTCGGTATTGTGATTTATTTTAGGTGGTTTGAATATCGAGTTCAATATCCCATGGAAAGAGCCACAAAAAATTGTTGATTCTTTAAATTCATTAAGTGAAGAATTTGGTGCGTCATTCAATGCAGAGAATGTGCCTGAAAAACGCATACGTCCACAAAACAGGAATCAGACCATGCAAACTGTTAAGGAGTCTGTGCACAACCGTATCAATGCTTAGCATCGTACGACCGACAAGTGGTTATGATGACTCAAGATAAACCTTCAAGTCGGATAACATGCAAGAGTGTTATATTATGTAACAAAGAGCACGCCGTAGAGAGTTGTTATACGTTTAAAAATATGGTTAACCGCGAGAAATGGAAAGCGGTTAAGAAGGTTTTCAATGTCTGTCAACCTACCATAGGTGGTCGAAGTGTAAGGCAATAAAATGTGGTGTAGATGGATGTCACATGTCACATCATAAACTTCAGCACAGATACCCCAATAAAGAGGTGCTGAAACAGAGCGACAGGGGCGAAGAGGCACAAATTACGACTGTGAATACAGTCAATGCACTGGCATTTACATATTTTTTATAGGATAGGGTGACTAACGAGCACACAGCCCATCTACACCAATCCTCGATTACGAATCATAATGCAGATGCGTTTTCACCCGTGAGAAATAAGGGAATGCGTCCTTTTCAGTAAAAAGGGTCTACGGTTCTCTACACTCACCGTACGAAACACAGCAGCATCAAACTTAAACCCTAAGGAGTCGCTGAGACAGTAAATTTATTTGTATATTAACTTTGGCCTCACAATACATTTACGAAAATATAATGTACGTACACAAAAATAAAAGTATTTTTACAAAATAAGTGATATTCATTCTTTAAATACCAGTAACAGAAACAAGCGAGTAGTATAAGTTACTCAAATTAACCGAGTCAGTAATTCATTCTTGGGGTGATGTATACACTTTTATAACAAAATCCCAGAAAATATACAAAATTTGCCTGCGCAAAGTTTACCTGCACAGAGTACGAAACCTATCCAATTGCAAAGAGGTGTAAGACAGGGTGACGTTATAACCCCGAAACTCTTCACCGCTGCATTGGAAGACCTTTTTAGGCTAGTGGACTGCAAAGGATACGGTATCAACAACAATAGCGAGTACATCACTCACTTTCGATTTACCGACGATATAGTCCTTATGGCAGAATCACTGGAGGACCTAAGCACTATGCTCAATGATCTCAATGGTGCCTCCCAACAGATATGTCTTAAGATAAACATGGACAAAACGAAGATCATATGCAACGTCCATGTCACACCTATGCAGGTATTTGTTGGGAGTACTAAGCTCGAAGTTGTTGACGAGTTTGTTGTTTTATTTTATTTTATTTTATTTATTTTATTTAAATTCGTTTACCAACAACTTATGCACTAACATCTTTCTATATAAATCAAGTGATATGGTAAAAAAAAAACTAAGTACACAGTCAATTACAGGTAAACACCACATGCATAACTTTTATCGCGACAATTACAAGACGAATGTATACTTATTGAATAGAAACACTGTAGTATTGCTTTTATAAAATGCACAAAAACAAACTGACCAAAAACAGAGCGGCAAGGTATGGATTTACAATATTTAAAAAAAAATTAAAAAATTAAAAAAAGGAAAAAAAGTGTTTAACAAGGCAAATGTTTATAATCTGAGGTACCTATCATATAGACAGCCTTTTGAAACTTTCCCAATGAAACATGGTTAATGTCGACGAGATCGCTAATTTGGTTAAAAAGTCTGATCATCCTACAAATTGACGAATGTGATCCCAAAACAGTTCGTCGTAATGGAGTAATAGGTTTTCGTGGAGGCCTGAAGGGAACTCTAAAATTAATCTTTTGTAAAAGTTCTGAGCAGTCTATGATATTGTGGAGTAATTTAAATAAAAATAACAAATCTAAAACCTCTCTTCGTTTGGATAAACTGGTCATGTTAAAGCGATTAAGACGGGTCTCGTAACTGATATGCCTGCCTCGCATACCCGAAGAATACGACAGATGCCGAAGAAAGCGCTTTTGTACCCGTTCTATTCTCAATGAGTGAGTAGCGTAGTGCGGCCGCCAGATTACACTACCATACTCCAGTACACTTCTGACCAGACTACAATAAAGGATTTTTTTAGTTTTAATGTCTCGGAATTCCTTACTATTTCTTATAACAAAACCCACCATTCTCGATGCCCTGCCGATCGTTTGCGCCATATGTGGTATGAATGTAAGTTTTGTTTCCAGTAAAACGCCTAAATCACGCATGATTTCTGTATCCTTAAGTATGTTGCCTGCTATTGTATATGAAGATGAAATTTTGTTAAGTTTTCTAGTAAATTTTGTGTGTGTACATTTTTTGGCATTCAATTTAAGTTCATTTTTAACGCACCAAGAATTCAAGATGTCTAAATCCTCTTGAAGCGTCATAATATCGCTCTCATTATTTATGACTTTAGACAATTTCAGGTCGTCAGCGAACATATGCGCTGAAGAATAAACAAAGTGATCAGGCAGATCAATAATAAGTATATTAAATAGTATTGGGCCCAAATGCGAGCCTTGCGGTACGCCAGAGGAAATAGAGTGTAAGTTAGATTGGTACCCATTGACTACCACATAAAAGGATCTATCGCTTAAATATGATTCTAGCCAATGCAGAATAGGTCCAGCGAAGCCATACATTTCTAATTTTTGGAGGAGCACGTTGTGGGGAACTGTGTCAAATGCTTTGCTGAAGTCCATGTAAATGGCGTCAACTTGCCGATTGTTATCCACAGCTTCCATAAGGTCTTCAGCAAAGCACATGAGATTCGTAGAAGTAGACCGTCCAGCTACAAATCCATGCTGTTTACTAGAAGTGTATTTTTTGAAGTGATTTTGTATATATGGGCAAATGATTGCTTCTAGCAACTTAGCAAAAACAGGCAGGATAGAAATTGGTCTATAGTTCCGAACGTCTTGGTCGTCATCAGACTTATGAATCGGCACGACCTTAGCCAACTTCCATCGCTTTGGAAATACTCCACTTGTCAACGATTCATTTAAAATGAGCCTTAAAGGTGCTGATAAACTATTAGCACAGTTAACTATAAAGTATGGTGGAATATTATCAGAGCCTGCACCTTTCGATATATCTAGACCCTAAATACGTTTAAGAATATCATCGTGACTTATTGAAATATGTGCTAAACAATCCGAGTTAATACTAATATTATTAGTTGCATTATCATAGAGTGACGGCTGTTTGCAATCACTATACACCTCCGAAAAATAATTTGCAAACATTTCACAGATACCCTTGCCTTCATAACTTGTGGTAGAACCATTTCTCATGGCCGTTGGGTATGTACCATGACCGCCTCTTTTAGTTTTGACATAACACCAGAAATACTTTGGGTTGTCAGCTATTTTTGCCTCTGTGCTTCTAAGGTAATTTTTATAGCAATCCGAAACTAGTTGCTTACATCTTTTTGACAACAAATGATAGGTAATTTCATCAAGCGGATTTTTGTATTTTTTAAATCTAATTCTAAACCTATTCTTTTCGCGCAGTCTTTTGATAAGTTCCTTACTGTACCATTGGGGATATTTATGTTTCTTCTGCCTTTGTTCCGGCACATGTTTCTTAATGGTGCAGTTAAGTTTATCATAAAACACATCTATCATTTCATCCACGTTCTTGGTTAGTGAAAATATTTCTGGCCATTGGACACTATTAAGCTCTAGATTAACTGCCCCATAGTCAGTTTTGCGAAAGTTCAGTTTTATATTGTTAGGGTTAGCTAACATTGTGGCGAATTCGAAGCTCAGCTGAAATTCCAAGGGGGGATGAAGATTGTCAACTACGCTCAAGAAGTCTAATGACTTGGATAGCTGACATATAGGGAGATCTACAAGAACTAAGTTTAAAATTCTACCCATTTTATTAACAATATTATTGACTTGTTTATAGTTATTAATATTACAAAAGTCCAATAAATATTGGCAAATCGCAGAACTATGGTAGTAATTGCTTGACTTACCAAACTGCTCCCAATCTATGCTTACTGGATTAAAATCATCAACAATACAAATATGGGACTGGTTTTCCTCAACAACAGAGTTGCAATTATCCACGAAATGCTTTATTAAGTGCATCGAGACTGGTGGTGGCAAATAAACGGCGCAAAATACGAAACTTCGACAGGTATTTGAAAAAGATATGTCAAACACAACCCAGAGATCCTCGCAGTCGCTTTCCCACATAGTTATCCTTTTCGAGTTAAGCTCTTTGGATACTGCTATTAAAACTCCACCCCCTTCCTTTCCGTTATGAAAGCTAGACGTCTCTCTGTCCCTTCTAAATACCTTATAACGATCATCGAATAACTCAGAACTCATAATATTTTCATTTAACCATGTTTCACTTAATATTATAATATCGTAGCTAGACGCTGTTAGATTTTGATAGAACGAATGAGTTTTAGTCCCAAGGCCTCTTACATTTTGATAGTAGACATTTAATTTATCGTATTTTATTTTGTTAACAATAAGTACCATACAATAAGATTACGAGTTTAAATTAAAAAAAAAAAAGAAAAAAAAATAACAAAGTTTTAACTTATTTAACTTTACTTAGAGAGTCCATATTTCTTATGACTATAAAGTCTGAGTTGTCCGTTTTCCTTACAAAAATACGGCCATGACGTATCCACACATGCTTGTATCCATTTTTCTTCGCAGCCAGCCTGGTAGCTGCGTGTAGCGCCTTGTTGCCGGGGGACAGGTGTTCAACCACAAATACTGGTTTTTTCTCTCCGCTGTAACCCAAGTGGGTGGTATTTAACTTTTCCGATACCGGTCTAGGTTTATTGAATTTTATAGCTGCTGCCAGGAAACAATCACGGTCTCTGGGTGTGGCGAGCTGAACAATAATCGATCTAGGGCGAGCGTGATTATCGCGATTGATTTTGGCAATTCTGGTGCAGTGTACTATTTTCTCCGGAGAAATGGGGAAGTCTATAATATTGCTCAATTTTGATACTATGTTTATAAGGTTCTCCTCTTTCTTTTCGGGGACACATTGTATTTCAATATTATTTGAACGTGCGTTTTGTTCAAAGTTATTTAGCCTGAATGATAAGTCTTTGATGGTAGATTTCATCAGTTCGTTCTCCGACCGCAATTCTCGGACCGTTTCACTTGTTTTTTTGTTATCCTTAATCATTTCCTCGTACTGATCACTCACAAAGGTAATGGACTCTCTCAGATCTTTTATCTCATTTCTCATGGTGCCTAGTTCAGAGGTCATAATAGATCGAAGAGTGTTAGTTAGTTGCACCAGAAGAGTCTCAAATTTTCTTTCCGTAATGTCTTCCACTAAAGCTCTTAAATCACTCCTGGTAATATCAGCTTCCGAGTCCACTGCTTCCGGTGGGTAATTGGGTGCCTGTCTTTTTTGTGTTCGTATTGTAACATTAGGATTAAAACGCACAGGCGTGTTGTCTTTGTTGATGGTTTTCGTATTAGAATTTATACAAGTAGGGCACATCCAACTCCCAGTCGCATCGCCTGCACGTGATTGACACGTTCCCAAGTATTCCAAGTGAAACGCTTTAACGCAAGTATTGCATTTTTTAAACTGTTTACTCTCATCATCCAATGAACAGCAGCCCCAAGATAGTGTTAGATTATCCATAATAAAAGTTATGAGAAAATGCAATAAAAATATAAAAGCAAAAAGAAAAAAAATTGTTTTGCTTCGAGCGGGGTTTGAACCAGCTGCTCTCATGCGTGCAGTCCGTGCGTCTACCGAATAGGCTATCTGTGTTATTAACTCCCTGACAAAACAGTGATACATTTCAGTAGAATGCACTGTACACTACGCAATATACACTACAATACTGTACAATACGCAAGTGTACTGAGTAGTAAGGTCCAAAGTCCAGGTTATTGTTCGACGACACGAATTGGCGTGTAGATATAGATATAGAAATATTTTCTTACTAAACCCGCACACAATTTTATGCCGATATTACAGTTTATCCTCCGCAATTTCACTTTTCACAAGCAGTTAGATTCCTTGCGTTTTAACGTTTATTTTAATAGTGTTTTTCAAGATAAACAAGCACTATTTCACCAGTATATAATTAAAAACACCGGAGCGTTCGTAAAAGCGTCATGCCTTGTCGCACTACTTGGTCTTTCTGTCTGTATATTTACCTGGGACAAATAGTCCAACTAGGTAAGTCCAACTTCGGCTGAGAGGTCAATTTCAGTTCGGTTGAGTAGCGTTCGGGAAATTACGACACATATTTTCGTTAGCTATACCTCAAAACCTGAAAACTAGATTATACAACTAGTGTGTGTTGCCAGTGGTGACTTATGCAACATAGACGTGGTCTTTGCTGTTGGCTGTATGAGGACGCTCAAGGTCCCTCAGCGAGCTATGGTGACGGCTATGCTCGGGGTTTCTTTGCATGATAAACTTAGAAATGAGGGTATCCGCAGTAGAACCAGAGTGACTGACATAGCCCAACGGATTAGGAAACTGAAGTGACAATAGGCCAACCATATAACTCTAAAAACCGACAACCGTTGGGGAATTGCAGCCTCGTACCGGTAGGCGAAGTGTAGGGCGACCCCCACTAGATGGAGTGACTACCTGATAAGACATAAAGGAGGTCGATGGATGATGTTAGCTCTGCTTTGTTGCATTCGTTCTGGGTAGCCCATGTTCAGCAGTGGACTTGTGAAGGAAGGGCTGTAATGATGATGATAATTAACCCTGGGAAGGATGATCGCTGCCAAGCTATTTCTTATTTGTTATATATCGTTATATGTAATATATACGATTGTATGCAATTTTTTAAAGTCTCGCTGTGTTTCTTGGTCCCAAGACAGAGGCTTTTTTCCGAACTAGTGGAAAATAAAAAGTGATTTTCAATTAATTATTATTTATAATCTATATTGAATGAAAAGTTTCTGTTTCTGTTTCACGGAGTACTAGCGGAAAGTAAAAGTTTTACTTTTGAGTTTCGGCTAGTAAGTGCAAGTGACCGCATGCTATGCGAACGACAGAACTGGTTATGCTTTTTACATCGGCCCTGCCAATGTTTTTCGGGAACAGGTCGTTGAGTATCTAAACAAACTTTTGCCTGAAGTTAAGTCAAATTATAGTCCAGTTCAACCCTTAGAGGACAAGTTACCGCTGAAATGAAACCCGTAATCATTTCTCCTTAATTTTACTACTGTTGCAGCCTCAGCTGACAACGGAATCCGAATCGGAACGGAAAGAATCAGAGTCGACATATCAAATGACGTTCAGTTCCAAGGTCACTTGGAAAAGCAGGACTCATTGGCCTTTAAAAAGCTTGGCAAGCTTTCTAAAGCGGGGCATCGTTTGCAAGTTTACAAGGCATAGGTTAGGCCTCGCGTGGAATACTGTTATCGTTTTGAGGCCAAGGCAACCCTGTTCCAGATCCTTCTACTTGAGCGCATCCAGTGAAGAGAGACTCGAATCGTAACCAACCGAAATAGCTCGAATCACTGGCGCATCTCTTTTCTTTTTCTATCGCATTTATATAAGGGAGTGCTTAGAGAAATTGTTAGGAATAATTCCAGTTGCCAGATTTCACAAACGCACATTGCGACAAAATTCCGTTAATTTTCTCACCATCTGGATGCTTGCCGACACTGTGAATTTACTACAAGCTTTCATAGCACGACTTCTTTATGGAATCATTTTACATCGGTAATTATTTCGCAATGGATATGACCAAGTGACCTACCAGAATTTACTTTGCTGAACTTTTTTAAATGGACGGGAATGCACCTGCAATTCTTCTGGTGATGTACTCGTTCATGCGCAGCAGCCAATTGATCACTTACCATCAAATGAACCGTATAGACGTTTTCCCTCTCTTCTGTAAAAAGTCCATTTCTGCAGTTGTTTCATAAAAATATTTGGCAAATTAACCAGATTTGATGACTTTTTTGTTTATGATTGTTTTTAAATAATCCAATCAGTGAATTTTAATGATACGTATAGTTTTTAATATATTTACATTTTAGGCGAGGTAAGAAACAATCAAGCTAACAACTATACTAAACTAAACTAATCAACTAATCTAATATTTAAATATAATCTGTGTCTTGTCTGGTGAATGTTAAGAATTCAAAACACTCTTCTCTGGAAAAAGGGCACTTCACCTTAATCTTCGGGGGTAACGACTCATTTGAATTCTAAATCAAGGATAAATATCGATGTATATGAGCCACAGAATCCACTTAAAATCAAGTCAACTTAGTGCTAGTTTCTCAACCTCATTATCATTATACCATCTTATGCAGTGGTTATCCAGTGAATACACGTTGAAATAAAATGTTCGATATACAACGGTAAACCGATATTTTACTGTGTACAAGTTTCCACATGTAAATAGCTAGGATGGCAACTGTGCCGTGTAGTAGCTGCGCAAGATAATTCACTGCCCTATGTCTTTCCATACAGAATAAAAAAACGAGTGTTAACACCTAAACTTAATTGGTTTTACAAACAAAATCGAGATTGACTTTTTAATCGGTATCGAGGCATTTTATGTTTGTCATCGTGGGTGACAATACATCTGTAATTTGAGATTTGAATTGTTTAATCGTTTATCATTCTTAATTCTATAAAAAGTTTTAATTATAAGAATCCAACTAATGAAGTACATATTATTTTTACACCTTTCCTATCTACACAACCAATGGTCGTTTGACTACCGTCACGGTTCTGATACGAAAAAACATGTTAAGGGGAAATCCCTTAACATGTACACATAACCTCAAATGGCTTAGCAAGATCCTCCGTTATGGCGAAAATATTGCAGCATTAATTTTGAAATAAATATATGGTAAAGTTGAAGATTAATGATAAGGACTATGTTAGACGAAAACACGATAAAATTTTCTCGATAGAAAAAAAATCCAAAGTTATCTCCAAACTGAACAATAAACCGCTGTTATTCATAAAATACTTTATATAAGGTCATGAAACTTTGCATACTAACTGAACTAACTATAAAGCAGTGCTTATGTTATTTACTTTTTTAAATACCATTATTTTCACTGTAAAAAGAAATTACCTAAACTATCGGCGTCTTGAAGCTTGATTCCTTTAGTATCGCTTCGGCTTTTGAAGGTGGAAGTTATATCGCTTACGATCAGAATACACATTACGCAACAGGACGACGTAAAATTAAAATGGGAAATAACCGTAATAAAAATAAGGAGCGACTGGGTTGGTTTTAAGAAACAGGCATAAATATGATAAACCTAATATAATAAGTATCTAACGATCTATCTTCTTACAGTATTAGTGATTACAAACATGTCGGTACATAGCATACGACGCGCGAGGAAGTGAGGGCGAAATTAGAATTTGAGCTGACTTACTATATCCGTCTAGGGAATGATTATACCGTATTAAATTAAATGATCAACAAGTCTTATGCTATTACTAAACAATTTTAAATGTTTGCAGTACGAAATTCAATTATATTGTTCCCCAAGGGCATTTTAATTAAATTTCTTAATTAATAATTTTGTGAAACAATTGTGAATTGATTTTTTTGTATATTTGTAATAAATATTGCATGTCTTAGAATTTAAAAATTTCAGGAACACGTAAAGTCCACCAATATGCGAGGTGGATCCTTTCTGGTTCAAAAATTCCTCTCGAAGGAGTCCACTTGTCTACATTGGATCGGTCACTTCCCAGCCGTGACTTGCAATTAGGATATATGCGCATGCTGCAGATTTTTTGCGATAGAGCCATGTAACATTGCATTACGTTGGCTCGACCGGAGAGGGACCATGTTCGCTCAGCATATATGATGTAATGGCCCCATAATGTTACTGTGCTCTTTTTTTTTGATTATGCGTGACAACCCAGCAATCAGTTCATCTGATGGTAAGTGGGTACAGTAGCCCATAAACATCTACATTGGACATCTATATTACGCCTGAGGACTAAGGCGGAATACCTCGTTTCCAATAAAAAGCGATTCTCTAGACTAACCATACGAAAAGAGCAGCACTAAGCTGTAATTTTATTGTTATTCCGTGAGAGTGTGGTCCTACCCCGGTCGAGCTGACTCATTTGTTTTAAAACTATAATATAACTGATGCGTGGTATTAGCATGATAACTGCTGCTGAGGTACGACGTTAGCTGGTGTTTTGTATGGTGAGAGGAGAACTATTTTGCTAGTTTCACATTTGATTTTAATGTGTAATCGAGAAGAGATGTAGATTTGTATGAAATGAAGTCCGATGAATGAATAAAGAATGAAGAAAGAATAAAGTTATTTAATTCAAAATAAATCATGTTACAACCAGCCTGCATAATATTATCAATCAGTCTTACATCGTGACCTAGACGTGGGTGCACATACTTAATAGCAATGACATTGTACGTAGACAAACATTAAATTACTTAGTTAATTACTTATTATAATTAACATTGTTTCGTTAATTCAGTAAGAACAATTCAGCTCGAAAAAGAAGCAGCAAAAAATGGAAATAGTGTATCTAAAATATTCATTATTCCGATAGATTATCATCCAATTCTTCAGAAACATCAACGTATGTGTGATGTGGCAAAGATTTAAAGTATGGAGGGAATTACTTCTGAGCGGCACATATCTATTAAGTCTTTATATTTAGCAGCAAGAACCATAATAGGCTCGGAATATGTAGGTTTTAGTTCAGTTTGTACCGAGTTTCTCGTGTTACTGCGAATCAATAAAATATTATAATCAAACTCAGACAGGTCATATTTAAAAAACAATTTGTTTGGATCACTACCATCTGCATGAAATTCTCGAATGTTACTCCAGTTAATCTTCTTGCCCTTAATGTCTTTCACCCAAACTGTAGATGCTCGTGTGTGACGATGTCAATAAATAGAGCGGGTTTGCTGGCGGGATGTTAACTGGAGAGCATACAGTAGCAGTTAGATGAGCAATAAATAACACTTCTTGAGAGTTTCTTCTTATTTTATTTTCTTGATTCCTTATTATTACATTGCCGGATTTGGAATATTTTACCACAAAAAACGCCCCTTTTTTATAGGCAGCTGTGACCAATCAGAAACGAGAAAATTTGCACGCGGCACTAACGAATTTGCACATGACCCATCGACCAATCAGAGCACAGAACAACCTTTTCTAAGAGAAATTTACAATTTTCTTTAATAAGTGTGGTAAAACATAACTTACAACATTTTTATTTATTCCTGACAATAGATGTGACTTATCTCTATTATTTCGAACATAAAACATTCATAAAACCTTTAATTTATACTTATAAAAAATAAAAATAGTTTCGCAGTCGCCTCACGGTTTAGTTCCGGAGTAGCTAAGCGTTTTTTCGCTCAACATACAAGTAGCGCCGCCAGGCGGCAGGAATGCACAACGCCTATCACGATAACATTATGCTTAAAACTTTTCACAGAACATATTAACATTTTTATTAAATTAAAATCTATTTCTATAATAAGTAATTAGATTACATTAGAGATTATTTGACATATTATTGTGTTAAATTACTGTAAGAGAGAGAGAATTAAACAAATCATTAAATTTACACTTCAATGTTAATGTCTCTAATGCAACTCTTTAAAATCGTAATAAGAGAAGGTTCTAATAAGTTACTAGTCTCATATCTTATTTTAAACATTCTAATTAAACCTAAATAAGCGATTAGATTTATATTTTCTTTATATATTTCTTAAAAACAAGAATTTGGAGCTAATATAAGTTATTATTTCACTCTCTTGGTATTAATGCTATTAGTTTGCATACTTAGTTTAAATCACAGATAAGAAACAATTAAGATTAAATGTTTAAATTCACTTTTTACTCCTAACACTTAGTTTTATATCACGAATAAGAAACAATTAAGATTAAACGTTTTTAGATTCACTTGTTGTCGCTAACACAAACCTTATTATTTACAAGACATTTAAAGTCAAAAACGTCATTCTGGGTTACGTTGCGTACAACATAGGGTTCTCCATCATTCTTGGCCCATCTTACTAATAAACGCCATTCATGAGGGGTGTAGATAGTTTTGGTTTGAGAAGCTCTCTCGATGACAGAGTGGACACTATCCCCCTCATTTTGGGTATGTCCCTTCTATAAAAACCGGTGTGTTATGCATATGTTGAACATTTTTGCGGCGTAAACGTACAGTGAAAATACAAAGCGGTTACGATTTTGCCCAGCACAATTGTCTGACCAAAAGCGAAACTCTTTGGCTCCTTGGTCAACATTACTCTGTATAAAATTTAAGAGGCAACTGCTTACCTCATTTGCGCCACGTTTTGCCACAAATTCATCCCACATATAGCAAATGAATTTCCTTTTTCCCATGTCAAAAACTGTAAAATTAAAAGAAGATAGCTTTCTCTTATAGTAAAATATGTTTATATTGCCATGAGGACACTGCAATACTTTTTCGAAATCAAATACAGCAGTAACCATTTTTCCATTTAACTCTTCTGCGTTTTTTTATCTTGGCTCTTTAAATCCCTTGCGACCTTTTAATTAATCTGGTGCTGTTGAAAAGATTCTTTTTCTTGGTCCGTTGGGTTATTTTTCAACCGGAAAACGTGACATTCGTTGCACTGATCCTTTTTGGGAATATGGAAAGCTAGAATGAAGTTTAAGTTGACAATATCACGATACTGGCGTTCTTTTGTAGCCTTAGAGGAGTATTTTTCAGGGTCAAACCATTCAAGATACAATTTGAACATTTTGCCAATACTTAAGTCTCCTTTTAGGTAGAGCTTTTGGCTATTCTTGCGTATATAATGCAATTCAACAGGGACGAATGCCCTAACATGGTCACAAATACTTTGTTTCATTGCGTCATCTATAACGATCTTATGATTGTCGTGGCGACCCCGTCTGTCCTCCTCTAAAATAGCACTTCCATCGTACTTCTTCCATGCAGTCTTTAAGATACGAGTTGAAACGGCGAGAGTATTAATAAACATAGTTTGGCATACTTCAGCTTTCTTACAGTGAGATTCGCTAGAACCTGTAATCAGCGGCAGATAATACTTAAAAGTGTGTTTCCTATTATTAGGAATATCTTGATTCATACATCTTTTCTTCTTCATTTTATCCGAATATTTGATAATGAAATGCTGCCACTGCGTAGCTCGATCTCCCAGTTGCCAAAATTTTGTGAAGCAGTCCAACCGCTGTTGGTGAGATATTTTATCAGGGCATTTGTAACGGCATTTGCATGATGGCCCCATCGTTTTATCGCCTACGGTTTTACCCTTTTTCGTTACATATTTCCTACCTAAGTTCTTAAGAAATTTGCGTTTAAAGTCTGTCCATTCTTTTGGGCACCTCTGTCGTTATCTAGTCGTTTTAGGAGTCACGGTGCGATCGTTTGAGTGCGAAGTAGCAGGTGAATTCGTGTTGTTAAATGAAAACGAAGAAATTACAGAGGAACTGTCTACATGATTAGGGCAAAATGTGCTATCGCAGATCGAATGCACATTAGTAGGAGACGGCATAGGAGTAAGCACTGACAATTCTAAATTAACCGGGGTAGATCTGTGGTCAGAAACTTCTAACAGCTCATCAAGCTGTATTAATGGTGAATTTTTGAAACTAGAAGGCACTTCCAAGGAAAACGTACTGGGTTGATTGCTGTAAACATCATTAGCAGACGGGTCAGACATGACATTCAGTATTGAGCTGTCGCAGGTGATTTCATTGGTCCCACCATCTTCATGCAGAACTTCTTCCCATACATCAGCTAGTTTCTGACTGATTTCTTGTGCACCGGAAGGCAAAGGTGATGTTTGTTGTGTCATGCCGTTGTCATCAACATACATAACCGAAGTTAAAAAAAAACTATATTATTTTAGGTATTGATAAAATACTATTTATATTAGTATTTTGCAAGACAACGCAATTAATTTCACAAATTTTTACTAAAAAAACCCTTATATTTAACGATATTTTTGAATGAATAACGTCTTAACTAATCTCATTTTTCCAATAACAATGTCCTATCTTAATATCGAACCAACAAATCATGACACAGATTCCGCAGAAAAACGTCTTATATTCACATGAAACGCTTAGAAATTCAATAAACATTATTAATCCGTCCCAATATTTCACAGCACTGTTAGCTCTACAAACTAACATGTTATTCTACTAGCTCTTTTGATAACTGAATGGGTATATATATAGCTTCCAGCAATTTACTGCAGCAATTCTCCTGGCATTTCTCTCATTAAACCATTAACTTAATATTGTAATATTGTTAGCTAAGTAGGCCAAGGTCCTTTACCGGTCTGAGAATATCTCAACTCAATACAAACATGTAAATCTCCTGATATAGAGGAAAAAAGTTAAATATGATGAATATTTGCAAAAGTTAGTTAAAGTTACAGCCTATTTGCGTTGTTTATTTCCACTTCTTTTATTCGTGTTGGCAGACTATAAGCTCGAAATATTTTTTTTAATTTTTCAAAATGTGGGTTTTCCTACAATGTTTTCCTTCACCGCTAAGAACGTGGTGAAGAGCCGTGGTAGCGTAGTGGCTAAGCGATCGGCATTAATTTCTCACTAAATAGCCTGGGTTCGATTCCCACCTGCATTAATGAAATCGTTTTCTGTTATAAATTTTTAGTGCTATATCTCATAATTGACACGTAAATACTTCTCGTTAGGTCGAAATATAGAAAATTTTGAGACTGTTACTTGCTGATGAAGAATTTGTCTAAATATATAATAAGATCCCGTTTTAAATCTATATTCGAAATTTTTTAACATTAATAAATATTTTCATTAAATCGTGTTAATGTACCTATTGATAAAACATCAACTGCTATACAAATCAAATTTTGCCAAAGCTTTCAGAGCACTAGTTTATTGCAGCATATAATAAATCGATAATTTCTATTTATCTTTTATGTAGATTTACTATGAAACTCTCTTTGTGGAACCAATATAATATTATGTTCAATAATTAGTTTCCTAATAAAAGGTTAACTATGAAAATGATCAAAGTTTTTGATGGTCATAGTCAGATTCCTGCCTTGAGCTCTGTAGACTGCGGACGTGTCGGTTGAGGTCACTCCTGTCACTCCACTCTACTAGCTCATGTGCGTGACAAACATAATTTATAATATCGTACATCGTTTGCCACTATGTGTTTGGTGATTGTATTGGAACTTACAGTGTGCTCAATGTAATAGATGACAGCAGTCTGACAGTGAATTTTATCGGACGCTCGCTGTAGTGTTAAAGAGTGTTTTGTGTGTATCTCTTCTTCCTGGCTTCTTGGTATTCGGCAAACCGTATGTAGAGTGAAACACACCCGCTGCCTCAGAGGCAGCCACCTATTTTAATTTTAATTTCTGTGTTGCTTGTTGCATTAGGCAGCAGCTAGGCCACCTATACACCTAGCGGTAGGGTGTGTAACCCTACCGCTAGGTGTATAGGTATTTAATTAGGTACCTTTTGGCGGAGGAGCTTGGTACACATATGTGTTAACCATGTTAGCATAGGTATAATGGTGTCGTTTTCAAACTACGAATTCGCAAATTTCTCCGTCATTTGGGTGGCATTTCCTTGGCAATGCTAGGAAACGCCGATTTTTCATGAATAAAACCCCTCTCTTCTCGTACTCTCTCTCGTCGGTGAACGACGCTGCTTTCCCTGCGCTATTCACAATATCAACCCGCAGCACATCTTCGGCCTTCTCGGACGCCGATTCTGGCTCCGACATAGGGACCGAGACGCGCGCCTCATCCAAACCCGAAAACGAAGGCTTCAACTTCGCCCGGGGCAAAAAACACAAGCGCGCAACACACAAAAAGGCAGCCGAATCAATTTCTTGACCTCTGCCTTACCATTCTGGACCTGTCTCCGGAAGGCAGGAAGATATTCAATGTGCAGCGTATCTGCAAAATAATGTAGATTGTAGTAGAAGCCCCCCGTAATAGCGGCCAACTCTATGGTCACTCGGCCAGAAACTGTTATGTCAGGCCTAGGTGCGTCAAGTGCCTAGATGACCACGGTACTACCGAATGCAACCGCACGTCCGAGACGGCAGAGCCTTCAAGCTGCGTTAATTGCCGTGAAAAGGCACATCCCGCAATCTATCGCGGGTGTTTCAAAGCGTCGTGACGCAAACAAAGGTAAAAGACGTCTCGGACGTGCGGATCAGCCCAGCGTGTCGCGCTCTCGGCAGCCCGCCCCCAAACCCGCACCATCTTCGGTGCCCTTTTCAGTGCCCCAGTACCCCAATCTGCTGGGGTTTCCCGCTCCTTTTTATACTCTTTACGAGTGAAATCCCGAAGAACCTTTGAGTGAACCCTGAAAAAATATAGCAATATACTTTCAAAGGCACCCTCCCTCAATTGTCGGAACCTAAATCCGAAAAATTCTCTAGGCACGATCACCCTATTCGGGCGTCAGATCTCGTGGCAACAAACTACCATATACCTAGGGGTCACATTCGACCACTCCATGATCTTCCCGAAACACATTCGTGCCGTCCAAAATTGTGCCAAATTCTTCACTAGTCACCTCCATCCTTTTGTTAATAGTACACCTCCATAAAGCTTGCGTAGGAACTATCATGTCTTACGTAAGCGTAGCCTTCGCACACTTGACTCATAAACATTTGTCCAAGTCGTCCAAAATAGATTCATTTGCATCGCCACCGGAGCTCGGTGGTATCAGCGAAACTCGGACTTGCACAGAGATTGTCAACCTCCGGTGATATGTGATATATATATATATATATATATATATATATATATATATATATATATATATATATATATATATATATATATATATATATATATATATATATATATATATATATATATATATATATATATATATATATATATATATATACGGTGAAAATATCTCGGCGCTATTTTGAGAGCGCTTAGACACATCCCAACCCGCTAGTGGTAGCTACCTAACTACGCCCGCAGCTACCTACGCTCCAATGCAAAACGTTAAGCAAAACTTCCAATTCCGCTAGATCCAGACGACACAAATGTTGCTGGACATATCACACATAGACACTACACATTCACTTAGCGGCAAAAATACTGATAGGACAACGGATGGGACAATGCAAGACACTGTACACTGTCATAAGAGTCATAGTTACGCAAGTTACGATGCGGAATGATTTGAATTCACTGTTAAAGCCCTGAAACATATGAATCTGTAAAAGCCAAGCGGCTTACGGCATCGACATTATCAGAAACCAGAAAAAATGAGCAAAGTTTTATATAGTAAATTTATTAATTCTATTTTGCACTTCTACGCAGAAGGTTTATACACTAGTCGCAAAAATTAAGGGATATAAAAAAAAATTCGAAGTTTTTGAGTGATTTTCAAAAAGCTGAAACAGTGAGAAAATGACAGTACAGCAAAATTGTGGAAATTGTAGCTATAAGTGTCTATTTTTCAGATCAGGCCACAATTTTTTTATCATGTTTGGTTCTGGAGTGATCCAAAGGAAACTATTGAAAAAAATTACTAACTTTTGCTCTTCTGATAAATGGTAAAAAATTGGGCTTTGAAATTTTTTTCCATTTTTAAGCTATTGCATAGCTTCTATCGCGGGCCTTAAGTGCGGGAAAATCCAGAAATTTCGTAACGAAAAAAATCACACGCTCTCCGACGGGCACGGAGGTGTGGCTTGAAGGCCGTGCATTGTCTAACGATGGTCTAACGTCGTTTCTTTTCCTCAGTCTTTGTTGTTTTTGTCGAAGAGTTTTGAAATTTTGAATATGAATGAACAAAATGCATTTATTATTAAGGCTGCTCTCTCGCAAAAAGCTTGAAAAAAGCGTGCAGATGAACCAACTTTTCGTCGACACTTACAGAGAAATTACATATGAAAAAAATAGCTAGTTATCTACATGATCTGATACGTAATTTGGTTTAGCCATAATTTTTCTATCGGTGTCACATAATAAATAAAAAAATACCCAAATCACCTCCAAATCGTTGAGATGAAACCACTTTACTCCTTCATTGTTTATCAAAGGAATATAAAAAAAATATCTACTGCTTTGCAATACAAAATAAAATAATTTGGTTTAGTTACTTTTTAGAAATATGTATTATTTTTATGATAATAAATTAAAAATGCGTCCCGATTAAATACTGCATCTATATCACCCCCGCATTCGTCCACGAATTCAGTGCGGGGCGCATCGTGTTGCTAGGTGGACGTACGCCGCGTTGCGAGAGCTCAGCACTACGAAATAAAATCGTAAAATATTACTGCAAAAATTTAATTTTGTTAATAGTGGAGTAGGTTTTTTCTGATTCTTGTTTAATAGTAGTGTTTTATAGTTTTATTAATTGTACAGTTTTATTAATGTTTAAGTTTAGTTTGTAAAACATGGGGAATAAGCAGAAACGATTGAAGAGAGGTCTAAAAAATATTACAAACAAAAGGGTATACATTTATCAAGGTAAGTTTTAAGTTTTATCTACATATTTCATAATATTAGACAGGTGCTGTTAATGAAATACCTATATTACTGTGATTTCGCAACTCTGTGACGAGACAAAGCGCGGCAAACGCAAGTGGCGGCAAGGCGCGGGCCGCGTCGTCGCATGCTGGTAGCGCATGTCTGAGAAATTAAAAAATATATATTTCGAAGTAATGTGAAGTTCGTCAACACGCATTGTGGCAACGTGGCGGACATTTCCTTGCCTTAAAACCGTCTCAGAAATTAGAGGAGGCCTGTGCCCAGCAGTGGGACGTATATAGGCTGTAACTTTACTTTTTTTTACTTTTATAAATATGTTATTTTACCGACGAAAATTTTAAAGAAAAATAAAAAATAAGCAACCGACTGCCTCCTAGGTCCCTAGGTGACTTGCGAGATGTCAGTGTAACAAAACAAAACGGCCCAGAAAAACAGACTTTCCAACTGATAGCTAAATCAGCACGCAACAATTTCATTGGTGCCAGTGGGGATCGAACCCGGGTTGCTCCCGTACTGTGATACCTATAACGAGCGCTAACCATGTGCGCTACCACGGCTCTCAACGACATCGTCTTAACACAAATTCCTCTGTATGGTGCGACGTTGCCACTCTTATTAGTTATTCCGCTTCGTAATATTTTATTTATAGGTGATATTTTGTTTATGTAGGTATTCGATAGATTCCTATAGTCTGTTTTTTTTTCGCAAGAGACAAAAATAACAGATCTTTATTAGATTCGTTTAGCCCGAATAATACAGTTTTTATGATTCTGGTTCAGATTAGATTTAATTTTAGTCACTTAAGTTTCGTATATTGTTCAAAATAATGAAATAAATCCACAGAATCTGCAGTTATGAAAAAAATCAATATCATTTTAGTCTCCGGCGAAAAAAAAAGATATATATCATGATTAATTTATCAACTAGCTATTCGTTTACTAAATACGAAAAAATATCTAGGATTCCCCAGCCGTGATACATTACAGATTGACTACATTATCATTTATTTTACTATTGTAAATAAGTACAAATTGTAGATATTGACAAGTTTAATAGAAGTTCATTTTCTTATATTGTGACTAATAACCTGATATGACCTTGGGAAGAAACTCATTTTAATATAAGGTTTTACTGCAATGACTGCCAATGGGTTGTTAATTTCTACAATAGACCGTGGCGTATTGTTGCTGACATGAATAACTCCGAAAATATAATTTATTTACTTGATCGTGTTGAGTTTTGTGCTCTCACTGCGAGTTTACTTTTTATGATC